>SOPF01027457.1:0-146413 GCA_012979155.1 Hypericum perforatum
AGAGAGAGAGAGAGAGAGAGAGAGAGAGGAGTTCAAGGAAGGAGAAGAAAAGAGAGCCCGGATCATGCTGCAATTCAAATATCTCTCTAATGAGGATGATCCCGACAACAACATTCCAAAGTTTCTCCTCTGTCCACCACGGCGGCATGCTCCAGAACTCCTCCTACCTTGGCATCCTCGCAGCTGCGCCGACGTCCAAATTCCATTGATTTTGTCAATAATTTGCTCATATTTTTCAATAATTTTTTGAGTTATATTCATTAGTTTACGAATTATATTTAATGGTTTTCCCAAATAGATCAATCTATTAAATAAAAACATTGAATTGATCGTATTGATCATATAAATTCATTGAATCAAATAGATCAAACCATTAAATCAATCTGACTCTATATTTGTGATTTATCACTCAATGGGTCATTGATCTTTTTATATACTTTTCAATTTATATTCAATGATTTGTGAGTAATATTGAATAGTTTGCGAGTGATATTCAATAGTTTGCTCGATTATATCAAATCATTTGGATAGTTATATTCAATAGTTTACCCGCTTATATTAAATATTTTACCTAGTTATATTCAATGGTTTGTCCTATTATATCAATTAATATACATTGTTAAATTATTAATTTGATAATATTTATTATAATTTGTTAGAAATTTTTAATCAAATAGGCCAAACTATTAAATAAAATAGACCAAATCATTGAATTACATAATCCAAATTATTGAATTAAATAGACCAAAGTATCAAATAAAATATACCAAAGTATTGAAATAAACAGACCAAATTATTGAATCAAATACACCAAACTATTAAATCAAAAAGACCAAATTATTGAATGAAGCATATCAATTCATTGAATCAAACTATTAATTAATTATACTAAATTATTACATCAATCAGATAAATCTATTAAATCAAATACACCAAATTATTGAATCAATCATATCAAACTATTAAATTAATTTGTTCAATCTATCACCTGTCACACAGAAAATTATGAACCATTGAATAAATTGTGAAACTAAAATATAAACTAGAAAAACTATTGAATGAACTAGGTAAAATATTAAATACATCAATCGGATAAATCCATTAAATCAAATACATCATTCTACTGAATTAATCATACTAAATATTGAATTAATTTGATCAATCTATCACCCATCGCATAGAGAATTATGAACCATTGAATAAATTGGGAAACTAGTAAACTAGAAAAACTAATGAATATAATCAAGATAAACTATTGACAAAATTAACTACCTATTTATCAACAAAATATAAACCCATCGTCAACATAGTCATGGAGACAACAACAAATTTAAATGATGGTTTTGAAATTTCAATAGAGCTGAGACACTAGTGTGACTACGAGGTGCATAGAGTTATGGAGCAACGTCGATGTAGATTAATGGAGGAAAAATTCCTGAACATTATCGTCGTTAAGATTGTCCTTACTAGAGATATTTTGTGAAGTACTATGGGTCTTTGACGAGCGTGTCGAAGTCCCTCAAAATAAACCGATATTTCACAGTTCACAAACTTGTAATAAACAGGGAAGATATCGAGTCAGATCCAAGGAGGAACGAATATTCAATTAACCTAACAAACTAAACAAATAAACTAAAATGGGGGAGAGTTATAAATGATTAAAAAAAAACTAAACTAAGAAAAGGAAAATAAATATGAATGCAAAAACAATGACAAACAAACGGTAGATTCAAGGTTGGAATTTCACGTGGTCGATCACTGGATCACTAAAGATATCTAATTCATCTAGTAAATAGGGGTAAATCTCCCGCGACCACAAAGAGACCACTAACATCCTATAATCAACTAGCCAAACGACCGCCTAACTAGTTGTTTATCACCTAACAGACAGAATATCAACCGATTTCTAATCTAGAAAGCAATAGCATTAAGAATAGATGTTCCTACTCCTAACGATTATACTCAAAACCTTGGTATGTATAAACTAGCCTTACTTATTCCTAGTTAATTAGTTTGTTAACGACCGTTCCTCGCAGAATTAACTTTGCTTCTAGTTCAATTCCTAATTGCGACCGCTAATCAGAAATCGATGGCATGTGATTTCTAGAATAAATTCACAACCGCAAATCATTCAAGAACCAGAATAAGCACAAGGAATAAGCAAATACTAAAATGAACAAGATTAAGAAAACAAGATCCTCACAACCATGGGTTCCTCCCTCAAATCCACCAAGAGGATTAGTTCTCCATGATAAAAATAAAACATAATCTATGAAATAGAAAATATGCTGAATGGGGAAGAGAAGAGAAGAGAGAGGGTCTAAAATAAAGTTACTAGAGTTATATAACCCTCCTAAACCTAAAATCCTAAAAGAGTCGTCCTAAAGAGTCCTAACTTTTCAGGAAATTGAATTTCTAATTTTGTCCCTGAATTTTCGTCAAATAAAATCTGCCAGATTAGTCTTCAATATTTTGGTCGTAACTTTCTCTTCCGGACTCCGAATTGTGAGTTATTTATATCCACGGAAAGAGGAAAGAAAAATCTTCAATTCTATATCTGATAACCTTCTCCTAATTGTGCTCCGAAACTGATGAAAATGCCCTTCCAAGACATCTATCCCTGATAGACTCCTCCTTCATGCAAGATTCATTTCCAAATTCGCCTCTTTTCCTATAAATTAGCACAAAGAGTCTATTAGTCACCTAAAACTCAATAGTTAACTAAAACAGTATGAAACTAAAGATAAAACTATAAAATCAACTCAAGATCCTATGCGTTTAATGCGTGTTTGAGACACACATCAGTCTTCGGGGTCTTCTTCCTTGTACTCTCCTCTCTCTCTCTCGCTTTCTTCTATTTATCTGGATCGTTAGATTAACAAATTAATTCCTTGATCTAATAGCTTGGATTTGGCCCAATATGGTGTTGTAGTCCAATAGACATACAACATCAAATCCATAGCACTGATCATGATTGCTCAACACTCTATTCCCTCGCAAATACTTACAATTTGCCAAAATTTTGAACATAGTAGATGGGGGCAAGATTGAATACATGCGCTATCCAGAATAGCACATTTTTGTTAGTCAAAATAACATACTTCTATTGGCAGTCGAAATGACATAATACTGCTAGGAAGAATGACATACTACTATTAGTCTGAATGTTGTGTTGATGTTATCATATAATCATGTATTCATGTACGTCTGAAAAATAGCTTTTCATGTTAATATAAAATGATGTATTATTGTTAGTCAAAATGGTGTAGTTAGTTTAAATCGTGTGTTTTTGTTAATTTGGATGACATATTCATTTTAGTTTAAAAACAACATATTCTTATTAGCCTGAATGACTTACTTAAGTTAGTTAGAATGGCATATTTATGTTGGTTTGATGGCATATTTCTATTTCGACATCTAGGACAAGTTATTATCATGGAAAAAGCAAGCCAAGAGAGAACAAGAGATTGGAGTTGTAATTTCACCAATTAGCTCACTAGTCATTATAATCGGTCAACCATTTTAATATAGCTCACTATACTATTTTGATATAGTCTAGTCTTGCATTTCAATATAACTTAGTGTGTCATTTCGATATAAAGCTAATTTTTCATTTTGATATAAGTTAGTGTACTAATTTGATATAAGTAAATGTCCCATTTTGATGAAATGCAATATATCATTTTGATATAACTTAATTTGTCATTTTGATATAACTGAGTGTGTCATTCTGATATAAATGTTACTTTGATATAACTCATGTTTAATGTCTGCAAAATGTTAATTTTTGGCTCGACCTTTGAGAATTCATGATCATTAAAATTAACATTTTCATGAGCATGTAAAGTAATCTATTTGCTCAATATTTTTAGAATTGAGAGAACATTCTTTGAAAATATTGTAGCTTTTTGGTAATTATCTTTTTCGTTCTAATACATAATTGTTCCTATGTCATGTTATGAGAGGTACGAGAGTTTTCTCCTCCCATCAATCTGACTCTGCCACCACAGGGACCTAGAGGCTAGATGTGCTTCATAATTGACGTTGCTCTCTGTCTCATTGTCGACTTCCCTAACATCTTCTTCGTCTACCTCGTTGATGGAGGGCCTCGTTCGAGAGCATTAGAGTAGTGTCGATTATTCCGAAACCTCGTAAACTTTCTTCTTGTTGGTAGTAGAGTTGTGGCAGGATAAAGGAGAGAGTGAGTGAAGAAAAAAAATATGGAGAGAGAATAGATGGAGATTGAAGAAAGGGCCAAAGAGAGAAATCAAAGAAGGAAGGAAGAGAAAGAGTGTGAGAGAGGAAAAATAAAAGGTTATAAATACTTTCCTAAATTTCAAATATTAGATTTTTCTTGTCTATTTTTAATATAGTGTATAGTTTGAATTGAAAATAGTATGGTACAGGTTGACTTGACCTTTCTCCAATCCAGCCTCCAGTAGATGCGCGGTGGAAGGCAACTCCACTTTATTGAACGTGCACTTCCAAGAGTCAGATTGTTATGGCCCAAATAGAAATCATAGCGTATCTATCTCAATTAACGGCTTTAATTAGTTGTTTGCGGTTATATCAACCAGGACTAATTACTACTAGTATTCTACCATTGAAGTTTCCTCAATCATTTGATTGACTTGAATTTAGTAATTTACTCCAAGATATTTTAGGTTTGAGTATCGTCAATGTAAAAACCATAAAAAAGCAGTGACATTACTTTAAGAATTAGACAAAGAAAAATCAGATTCATGAATGTTACTTTTCTCTAAGATCCGAGATCAAAACTTGACCATTAGTGAAATGATGGCAGATAACTATGATAAATTTGATCTTAATACGTGGTGCCTAACAGTACCGACGGAAGATCATGGTCACAGCTTCACTTTCAGCTCTCACCTATCACTTCCAAATTCTATGATTGGCTAGAATTGTTGGAAGCAATTTCTCGCGAGTGAGATCTTTCTAGATATAATTATTAAAAACCACTTTGAGGTATTTATCTACTTTATTTGTGGTACGTTTGCGATATCCAATAAATATTTTTTGAATTATTTAAGTGATTTAATTATTTAAATTTATATCAATAAGGTACATTTTTTTCTAATAGATATTTCGAAAGAGTTTTAATATTAAATAGGCACATTCGGCAGTAAAATTAAAATGAGTGATCTTTTAAAAAAATTTCTTAGACGCATGCCAGTAAAAATAAATCACACTAGAAAAAACCTATGTTGATTTATGGATTCATTCAGTTAAATCACGAAATAGTACGAAAAAAATTGCTAGTATCTACTCATTGATATGAAAACTAAAATTTTGAATTCAAATTTTAAAATTGTTAAACTGTTACTTATTTGTTTCATTTTTTTTATCGAATAATTGTATTTGACTTAATTAATATTAATCGGATAGTAAATATATACCAAAAATCTAGGTGATCTTGTCACTTTCCGAGAGTCTGAAGATCACTAATTATGCGCTGATTAATTAACCGGGAATATGGACATGCCCTCGTGCGGTGCAAAAGTTGTGATGGATTCCGACAATAATTACACTGTCATTTCCATTACTGATGGTAAGCTCCGCCCTTAATTTTCCTAAGTACTGTTTGATTTGTACATGATAACAACGCGATAATGTGATAATCTGTTATTATTTGTTAATTGGCTTGTGGAAAAATCCTTGGCGCTGTTTTGCCCTTCGTTGAGAGTCGCATCATTTGTTTCTTAGCATTTTTGGCAGTTGTATAAAACTGTACCAGAATATGCTAATTTTGAAATGCACCACATGCTGATACTTATTCCACGAGTCATCCTCTTTGATCTACGGTTTCAGTAACTTTTCTTCTTAAAAAAACCCGTAATACACCAGGAAAAATGACTTCAACCAAAAAATCAAATCTACAAAGGTAAAATTAATAAAACTAATTTTCTCAACAAAAAACTTGAGAGACATACGAGATTCTTTCCGGTTGGACCTGAAGTTTTACATTATTGATTATATTAGGTATTAAAATGACAAACATTTCCAAAATAATCTTAGTTAATTACAAAGTTTACAATTTTAAAATGTAAATCATGAAAAAATTAATTAGACATATTTGGACGCTTGTGGTGAAAGCATTATCCGACATTTAGATGCAAAAAACGACCCGAGTTTATTCACATGTAAACCGTAAAAAACCAAAAAACAAATGCGATGTTTTCGTTAAATGCTTCTAAAACATATATTCAACGCGGTGGGTGAGTAACTAAAATATTTGCAAATGTAAAGCCTTATGGAGAGCGATGTCGGTTATATTTCCAATAGGGTATGATCCCCCGACATTAACGAGAAGAAAGTCTTTTAAGAAAAAATATTTTTTTTTGAGTTTGTACAAAATCACACAAAAATATGCATTTTTGATTTACACAAAATCGCACAAAAAATACAATTTCTACTGGAACCTATATTTTTTGTATATTTTTGTACAAACAATAATCAGATGTTTCATTTTTATTGGAAAAGCATATTATTTCGGCTCTCGCACAAAACGGCATAAAAATGTGCAATTTTGATTTGCACAGTATTACACATTTTTGTGCGAATTGGTACAAATTCCAAATAGAAATTTTTTTCATGATGACCTGTTTCTCGTTAATTTTTAGGGATCTGATCCCTTTTAGAAAAAAATACTCAAAAAAGTCGTCCTACCGAGAGCCCGATACGACAGGGTGGTAAAGCAAAGGAATTCAGACAGAGCTGGAGAGGCACGTGCATGGATCTGTCTGTGAGAAAATGGGCAATCACATCTTCATCAACTTGCTTCTAAGGTGCACTGCAGCTCCAAATAATATTAGATGGGACTGTCTATTTTGTCTTTTAATGATGATTGATGCATGATGAGACTGACACTAACTTGCCTTTACAATCCAATTTCCCCCATAATATAGATTTTTTTCCTTGGCACAAGTCCTTGATAACACAGCTACCATATGGAGAGAAACATGGCCTGACACATGCTTTGAGATTTTCTTTCGGAGTAGAACATGCTCTTTAGATTTTAGTGTCCTAGGTATGTCTTTCGTGACCAAATAAGTGTCCCATATAATTTTTTAGGGAAAATTACCCTCAGGCCCCTCAGGTTTGCGAAAATTTGTGTTTTAGTCCCCCTATTTTTTTTATTATCATTCAACCCTTGAATCTTGTCAAAAGTGTATAATTTAGCCCCTGTCGCCAGAATCTGGCGATTTCTCCGGCGAAATGGCACTTAAGATTACTAAAATACCCTTTTCCTTTAAAAAGTAAAACAATAAATTGAAACACAATCGTAATTCGTATTGAGCTGAAATTTTTCATGAAGCATCCTAAAAATATACAAGATTTACGTAAAATATTTCAGAAATTTTTGAGATACAAAAGTATTTTTTTTATTTTCCAACGTGCCAAAATTTTGCAAAATCATGTAAAATAGAAAATTTGTTTAATTGGGCTGAAACTTGTCCCATGTGTCTTTTAGCATATTTAATGAATTTAGGAATCAAAAAGTCTGGATTCTCATGAGCCAATTTTGAAAACGTCTGCGGATACCAAAAATATAGAGTTTTAATTTATTTTTTTACTAAAGATGGAGTCTTTAGTAAAGATGCTAAAGGACAAATAGAACAAGTTTTAGGTCCTAAATTCACTAAATATGCTTAAGAACACATAGGACAAGTTTCAGCCCAATTAGACAATGTTTCTATTTTATATGATTTTACAACATTTTGGCACATTGGAAAATAAAAAAAACTACTTCTGTGTCTCCAAAATTTCTGAAATATTTTACGTAAATCATGTATATTTTTAGGATGCATCATGAAAAATTTCAGCTCAATACGAATTATTATTGTATTTCAATTTATTTTTTTACTTTTTAAAGGAAAAGGGTATTTTAGTAATCTTAGGTGCCATTTCGCGGAGAAATCGCCGGATTCCGGCGACAGGGGCTAAATTATACACTTTTGACAAGATTCAAGGGTTGAATGATAATAAAAAAAATAGGGGGGCTAAAACACGAATTTTCGCAAACCCGAGGGGCCTGAGGGTAATTTTCCCAATTTTTTAAGATGAACTAAACTTGATAAAAGTATGAATTCAATCACAAATGTCAATACATAACACACGCATATTTATGTATATAGATGTAAAATGTACGTACGTATATGTATGGAGAGGATTAACATTCTAGACTTTCCTTTTCTTATGTCAATCAAATATAGATGACGATTCATTTAATTCAAAATAGTAGTTGGATGAATGGTTTTTGCTAATGAGTTGTGGAGTAAATGTAATTACAAATGTAATAATGTTAAAATTTTATTATAAAATTTTTACACTATCCAAATTTTTTTGACAGTATGCAAAATATTATCCAACTTAAATATGAAATAGTCAAATCTAATAAAGCTTTACAAACTCTAATTAAAATTTGTATTTTTACAATGCCTCGACCAGAGATCTTCATTCATATCTGGTGCAAATTTTGTCTGTTCTGCTGTCTCGTTTGCCAAATAATAAAATTGAAACTTTTGTCGCTCCTTGTCTCCGTCACTAACACAAACAAAACACACCATGAGACCATTTGTCCTCATCTCCTTGCATAATTTCTTTTCACGTATTATTCCCTTGGCCATTATCATCACCAGTGAAAAACCCAAAATTAAGTAATATCTTATAATGGTAGCCTTAAAATCATAATCATATCAAAGGTTAATTGGTTATCCCCAGTTTAACAATCAATAACTTAGTACTTAGTTTTCGATACATAATATCTCCTCTCTACTTTTAGAAACACGATCAACAACTTGGTCCTGTACGGACAAAATTGAAATGGGATACAATTACTAGACAATGACAGTATAGATACATGAAAAACTTACCCAGCTCATACACTACTATGGTCAGTGACATCCAGTAGTCCATTTGCAGGAGAACAAACTCTAAGTGATGATAGTGCCTTATTGAAATGCTTAGCCTTAGTGCCCAAATACTCACTCCAAGTGATTGGTCGGTATAATGGTGTCTCGTTTGGGCCTACCAACTTAGGAATTGGACTTATCCGGGCACCGGAGGGTGGCCCGTATAGATATCCAACGGATATCCTATATTTGGTCCGGTTGACCCGCACGCGATGGAGCACACTCGGGTACGACCCGTTCGACAGTATGTGAAGAAGATCACCCACATTGACCACTAGCCCGTCCCGAACAGGCGACAAGGTGACCCATCTGGATCCGTCTTTTTGGAGTTGCAATCCGCTGACACTGTTTTGGTATAGGATTGTAAGGAGGGTAGAGTCCGTATGGGCAGCCAGACCCATGGCTAGATCCGGATCCGGACAAGGCGGATAGTAGTTCAGTTGCATGGCGGCACAAGGCCCTTCGCGATCCATTTTTGGACTGTCCCACTTGATGTCCTTTTTGGTAATACCCAATGAGCCTAGCATTAGCCACATCAGCCGCCCTGCTAATTTTTGCATTTCTTTCTCGTACTCCTCAATTATATCGCTGAAGAAGAATTAAAACACATTCATATATTTTAGATTCCGCACTTAAAAACCAATATTGGCACATTGAAATCAAAATAATAACAATTATTTCTCCATGGTGAAAGATACGGAACGATGAGGAAACCCTACAACTATTATTAAGGATGTGCAAACAAAAGGTGATACTAATATATTCTTTATTGTTTATGTTATTTTATACCACCTGTTTATTATTGAATTGACTTATTAAGATTGAATTCAAATATAATTTTTGAAAAATGTCAAAATTTAATTATTATTTAAAGTTGATATCCCATCACCCATCAAACTCCTTAATAAAGGCGTCACTTTTTCAGTAATTATTTTTCTGTAACACCAATACAAAACGAAAAAAAAAAGGTTTGAAAACAGTATCTACTGAAGCATTATAATTGCAAAAAAGAAAAGATATAGGTGTTACACGTGCATGATAAGTAGGTCAAGAAATAGAAAAATAGTACTCAACATATGTACCAGTGTTTGATGAAATCATGTGGCCAAAGTTGGCGAAAATGCTCCAACGGAGATCCGAAGACGGTGAACCCTTCAGACCACATGCGCTTCGAGAAGAAGGACGAGATCCTCGCAAATCCGTAGCCCGAAATGGCGTCGGGGCACCTCGCTGCCTTCAGCTTCTGCTTCATGGGCAATTGAAAGAGGTTCTTACATGTTTCTTCCATGTTTTCAAATAGGCTACTAGGGATTCCGTGGTTGGTCACTTGGAATGCCCCCCAGGACTTACACGCCTGGCCTATCTTCTCGCGGGCATTGGCCTCTGTTAGGTCTATGACCGGAATCGGCTCGTGCTCGCCGGAAGGAGCTTGGTCGTCGTTGGATGGGCTTGTACTCCACTTGAAGGAGTCCGGTAGCTCCCGGATTGAGCTGAAGTCTAGGTGATGATCATGGAGGTTCACAGGGTGGCCTTTGAAAGCATTTTTTAGTGATCTTGAAGGCATGTTGATATGTACGGAGAGATGGAGAGAATTAGTTGTAGGGTTGTTCTTTGGTTTCTTTAATATTTATGGAGAAGTTTCTTGAGAGCTCGTAGGAGATGGTTATATATAAGGTAATTATTCGAGAGAGAAGAGAGATATAGGTGTTTATAGACGAAAATAATGGGCCCTACGAATTCCGCAGCTATTATATAAAGCAGCAAAATATGGAGAGGTGGATATGCCAACGTGTTTTGTTATTTGGCGAAGAAAGCAGCAAAAACTTTCTTCGAGATTCTTCAAGCAAAAGTTTCCTATATAGGGAGGGCCCAGTAAGCACTTCATAATTTATATTTAGATATAATTAATTTACCTAAGTTAAAAAATACTAATTTGATACTATAACTTGTACGTCCGAATAATCTAAGCACAAGGTTCTCAAAATAAGAATTCAAAAAATATTATTGGAGTCCAAATGAAATTACTTTTTATTATTTACATCTCTAAAACAAGGATTTAACTTATTCTCATGTCAAAATCAACGATATTCACTTAAACGAATTACTGGAGGTACGTATTATTTTTTTTAGGGTCTTGGAGTACGTATTGAGGAATCTGGAATTTCAATCCAAAGTGTTTAGTTTGAATGGGTAATTGGCACCCTATGCTTAAAATTAAGTTATCAATTGCACAATCACAATAATGTTGCAGTTAACCTTTCATTAGTTAAAAATATATTTTCTGATCACACTAAACATCCATATGAATACAAATTGACATGTTATCACAAAGGTGAATTAGGAGACGGTTCATTAGCCCTGGGATGCATTGCATCAATTGATCGTTGCCCAGTTAGAGAAGGATAAATAGGCTATCGACAGCAATATCATACCATTTGTGACAGATTTTTTTGAATATGTAGATTAATTTTATATACCTTCAATACTTTACATCAAAAGCGCAAGGAAGAGATCCGAGCAAAAAAAATAGGTTTGTCTTTAAGTTCTAAATCCTAAATTTTAGGTTTGAGGCCGAATTATATCATAGAAATCATTCATAAATTCAGAAAAAAATAATATGAATACGAAATTCTCGATTGTACTTCTCCTTAAAAAATTGCATTGTTCTCCGACTATCAAAACTCTCAAAAGAAAATGAACCATACTTTCCTAACCATACCATTTCAGATAGATTTTACACATACATGTAACATGTACATATAACTACTTATAAATTGTTACGGTTTAAAAAAAATTAATAATCTGACGGCACACATACATGTAACATGTACATATAATTTACGCGTCAACCGGGAGCAGTCGGACAAGTGACGGCTTTGAAATTATCTAGAATTTGGACACACATCATGAATCAATATCTAGATTCGATTTATATGTAGAATTAGAAAAATAGAAAAAAATTATTTACTAGTTTAAATTCATTTATATTCTCAGTTTTCAAGCAGGAGACATTCAGATGAGATATAACATGTTATTCGCTGATTTAACTAGTATGTGTTACATTGTACGTACTTTTTAATTAATCGAACTAATGTATCCACCTTTGTACTTTTAAATCTAATCATAACGTGCAATATATAAAAAATTGTGATTAGTAGCACATATTTACTATTTAGCCGCAGGATAGAATTTAAATTCATGAATTATCAGTTTCCGTTCTTTTAAATTTTTTATAAGTAGGGTTGATTTTATTTATGAAATAATATATACATGTTACATATACATGAGAGTGGCATCTCTCGCGAGATCACAAAATCTCGGCCACAAACCTTATTAAAATCATATTATAGTAACATTCATTAAAAATATTGTCGCGGAAAATATATCTGAGGTTACTACTAAACAAATTCCTTTTTCTTTTGGTAAAGCTGGTATACTATGTAATTTGATTTTTTTTTAAATATGACAACCCGACTATTATATAGAAAGTTTAAGTGATGTGATTGATAATATCCATACTAACAAAATGTACATTGTTTTCTGACATATATACTAAAAGAATTCCAACGTTAAATGCGCGTGACTGAGAGTAAGATCAGAATGGACGATTTCAAGAGAAATTTTGTAAGGTACATGCTAAAGGACAGACCATGCCGAAAAGTACTTATATTAAGTTGTGAAGCTAGTCGATTAGATTACGGGACATTACATTTGATATTATAGTGATCTCGCTTAGTATGATATGGTTAAGGAAACAAATGCACTAACAGTCGAGAGATTTTGGGAATGTCTGTATTTAGCACAATGAGAACACAATGAGGACGTCGCATATTTAAAGAGGGATGAATGTAATATTGTATTAAATGATTTATACTGACTAAAATATTTAAATAATTTATTTATTTTTATTTATACCAATAAGATGTATCTCCTTTTATAATTCACACCTTGAATAAATTTTAAAATTAAACATGCTTGATCGAGAAGAAGATGAGAATGGATAATCTTATAAAAAAATTCACGATGGATGGGAATGAAACTAGATTACTTGTTTCACTCTGGAATTAGCTCACCATGACGTTTTTAAAAAGATACCATCTCGAAACATAAAACTTTAAATATGACGATAAATAATTTGTCACGAGATTCGGGCTTCTTGCTAAACAAATCATGCGACTTGAAACGCCCAGGGATAGAATAGAATGAAAGTTTCGAGGTCATTATTACTGCGAAAATATTAATAGTCCCACGTATCTCAATACAACAAAAAAGGCTCCAACTCTTCTTGTCGGGAGTAGATTTAGTGGGGACTCATTATGAGTCCTCATATAGGGAGTAGGGTAATTTGGTAAAATTCTATTAATGAGATTCTCTCTCCATAATTTTTGCAATTACTAACTTTTTTGAATTGGTTGATTTCTCTCTCCCATTAATTAAGCTCATAAACCAATAAATCAATAAACCGGTAAACCAATAAACTAATAAATCAATAAACCAGTATCAATAAACTAATAAATCAATAAATCAATAAACTAATAAATCGATAAATCAATAAACTAATAAATCAATAAACCAGTATCAATAAACCAATAAACCAATAAATCAATAAACCAATAAATCAATAAACCAACAAACCAATAAATTAATAAACTAATAAATCAATAAACTAGTATTAACAAACCAACAAACCAATAAATCAATAAACCAATAAACCAATAAACCCAATAAATCAATAAATCAATAAAAAGTAAGTCGATATTGTTAAAAGGAGGTATTAAATGTCGCAGGATTTATTTAAAAAGAGGAGGTATTAAATGCTTCGGTTTTTACAGGAAAGAATATCAAAGGTTAGTGTTTATATTTAAATTTTGACTTTTTAGATTTGGGTAATAGGTCAAAAATGCCCTTGAGTTATTTACACCATTAGATGAGAATATTTTTAAAAAGATGCTAATCAGATGATCTAGATTTGAGTCCCCATATGGGGACACCCCCTATAAAATCTCCATAAAATCCAATTTCCCTCTTGTCTATGAGAGATGAGATCTCTGCAGTCATCTAAGGAATCAAAGTGAATGTGCTCTTTTTTGGGTTTCCTTGACTAAGGCTACAATATGTTCTTGTACTTTTAGGCAATACTAGGTATATAAGCAATAATTTCAAATCTAGAAGTTAATTTTTAAATTGAGTAATTCATTCAACTGAAGAATCTAAACTTATACGAGCAAAATAAAAATTGTTCAATATAAAATGACCCCTGCATATGGATTCAATGTATCGAAATTGTTCAAGAAAAAGAGAGTTGGTTAGCATCAAACATAAAATGGAATTTTCCTAACGTTCTTCCTCTCACCTCTCAAGAAAATAGAATCGAAATCTCATCCGGAACACAAAACTTAATAACTAGGTGGACCGCACCGCTAAATTCTGACAAGATTAAAATCTAGCGACAAGTGCTAGTGCTTCCCTGGATGACAAAACGACAGGTTTCTCGAAGTTAGGAGGGATCAGTAAAAGCCGGCCGTAAGAGTGACAATCATAGAGCTGTAATGGCGTCCAAATTAGTCATTTTTTAGAAGCCGTCCAAACTAGTCAGACCAATCAGAATTTGCCGTGACGTAAAATTTATATGGAGTTTTATGAGGTAATAGACATAGGTATCTTTTTTTCTGGTCCATTCGTTACCAATATAATATAGTAGCAATCTTTACAATTTTTAAGTTAAAATTAATAATTGATGCGAGTAAAATATATAATGAAGGATTCGGATCGCGATTAACACATAATCACGAGTCAATCCTCCGTATAATTAACGGGCTAATACGTTAATTAAAACAATACTTAGTTGTTGTAGCGCACTTCCACAAGACCGTCACGACGAGGTCTTGCTACCGGTCGATTAACGATCACGCACGGATCAGATTCGTGAATAATTGGATTTTTTTGTGCTACTGTTCATCGAAAATTACCAAACTAGTACCCAAATGACAAAATTGCAAGAATGGTGTCCAGCGTGGACTGAATTGAAATTTTCCTGGGTACTGAACCAGTACCCGGGATTCCAAACCAGGTATACCAATACCCAGAAAAATTTAACACTTTCAATACCTGGGCTATAATCCTGGGTATTGGTTCGACTGGTCCAAAATCTTGGTTTTTGGACCAGTACCTGGGATTTTAAACCGGGTACCAGTTAGCTCAGTATAAAACCAACACCCGATTTATAATCCTGGCATTCCAAACCAAACCCCAAAAATTCGACCTCACCCAACCCCGCGTGACCCCGCCCGACCGACCCACCCCCGGCAAGCCCCGGCCCAGCCGAGCTGAGCCCAACCCTGACCCAGCCCACACTCACCTCCGTCGTCGAGCACGGTCAACATTCATAGGTTATATTCAAATTTCATTGCTTTAGATTTGAATTTAGATTTGAATGGTAGAATGTTTGAATATGAATTTGTGTGGGTTTGAATGGTTGAATGTTTGAATATGGGTTTGAATGTTTGAACATGGGTTTGAATGTGGGTTTGAATGTTTGAATGTGGGTTTGAATGTTTGAATGTGGGTTTGAATGTTTGAACGTGGATATGTTTTCCTCAATATAGACATTATTGGTGATGGCATCACACGAGCATGGAGACAATTTGGGTGACGGTGGTCCTGCCGACCATAGTTTATTGAAGCACTAAGAGGTGCACGATCACAGGCCATCTAGAATACTGAGCTTCCAGGTGGCACTTGTGATTTTGATCTGGATGGCGGGCTGAAGCTGTATCGTCACACTTGGAAGCAACGACCAGTTGAGAACAGTGCCTTTATCAGATACATGAAGACACTAGGCTTCTGGGACGTATGGTGCATCGGTCACATCCCAGTCGAGGCAGCAGTGATTACAGCTCTGGTGGAGCAATGGCGACCAGAGACGCATACTTTCCACCTACAGGTAGGAGAGATGACGATCATGCTACAGGACATCGCTGTTCTGTACGGAATCCCGATTGATGGCATGTCGGTGATGAGAGATGTGCGTGCAATGCTTCGGTAGGAATCCAAAAGAGATAGATGACATGGCAGTCGACAACATGATAAAGTTGAAGTGGTTTGAGGAGCAATACAATCTAGCACATCTAGCAGAGAATGCAGACGACAAGATAGTTTGTCATTATGTCCGAGCGAGCATAATACAGTTGATAGGTTGCACCCTATTTATAGAGATGAGCGATACAAGGGTCAACATCTGCTGGTTGCCGATGTTATTAGATTTTGATGCAATAGCATCCTATAGCTGGGGCAGTGCCTGCCTTGCACATCTGTATCATCATTTGTGCAGGGCCACCAGTTGAACGACAGTCGCTAAGCCGGAGATCTTGCGCTCCTGACGAGGTGGGCTACCGAGAGAATCTAGCCACTTTGGTTTGCCCTAAAGCAGCCAAAGGTTCAAGAATATGACCAGGCATTGGGCATCAGGTAATCATTTATTCTTCATCACACATATTCATTAATTAATTATTGGTGAGTAATTTTTATAATATGCAAACTTGATTTTGTAGATGGTCTGGCGAGGTGAATCGGTGCATTACGAAGAAGTGTGTTCTAATATCAGTCTATCGGAGCAAATTGGACAAGCTGAGAGATGAAGATGTAAGTAATAAACTCTCTTATGTTTCAAATACATTAAGTTTATTATTTAAAATTAATTGTAATTTTTATCATAGGTCGTATGGGTTCTGTACACTGAAGGTATTATTGCCAACTTGCCTGGTATTTGCCATCGAGATCGATGGCTTGGTTGGCACGAGTGCCATTGAGCTCTTTCAATGTAGTAGAGTGGCATTACCCAGACTGGGTGTTTAGGCATTTTGGGTATGTCCAAGGTATTCCAGCACCACCGAAACCTGATGAGGGGACACACACAGCTGCCTAAGGTGGTCGTGGGCAGCATGGCACAAAGTGGGATGACCTATTTCCAGCGTACGTCAGCTTATGGAAGGACCAACGATACACCTACGTATGCCATCCAGGAGTACCACAGTGCACTTATCGGTCCACTACCATGATAAATATATGGATTGGTACAGACAGCATACCCACCAGTTCATCAGCCATGATGGAGCAGCGCACCACAGAAGTGTTAGTCCTCTTCAAAACCTTTGTCTATTCATGACTATGTTGATATTATATATATTTACTTAAAATAAGTTCTCATTCATAATCTGTAGATGGATGCTGTTGAGCATGTCCGACACGGCACTTAGCCTGATTCTCAGTTGAGGTCATTATCAGAGTAGGCGTTGCAATTCGTTGGTGAGGACAAATGCTATAGGGACCTTCCCCAAGCTCAGCCACCTCTGCCGCCTCCTTCCGCCATGGTATATAATGTACCTGAGGGAGAGCGAGTTCATGTTACAAGGCGACAGACAAACCTGTTCAACCGGCAGTAGAAGTTGTCGATGGGGTATGCAATTCCAGAGAGCGATACCCCTCTGATGCAGTGGGCAATGACATGGGTCAGCCTGAGGGTTCTCAGCTCCCAAGATAGTGGGGTGACTACATGGGTCAGCCAGAGGGTTCTCAGCCCCCGAGACAGGAAGCACTGCTAGTTTCTTCACAGCTGCATGAGCCTCTACATGACACTTCTACAGACTTCATGCAGTTTTTGTTAAGGTATGTCTCATGTCTAGTTCATGAGTTAACCATTGTGAAATTATATAATGATTGTATACTACATTGTTTACGTAGTAGCAGACCTACTAGAGGACTTTTTGGAGACCAGATAGGGGGAAATCTATTTTTTATCTTAGATTTCTCCGTATATAGAAGTCCAGCTTTCCACACGCCTCTAGGTGGGCGAGTACTAGACATTGGGATAGCTTTATTTTAGTAGTTGTCGAGATTAGCATTCACGATGGCGACAGCACCAGTGTTGGTGGCAGTGGCTATTCGTCCTCAGCATCAGCAATCATCGGCACACACATCTGCTTTTGGGGCACATGGTTCAGCCTTTGGCTCCCACGGGTAATTATAGTTATTTTACAAAAAATATTTAGTATGTTAGACAGCTATTTAATTTTATTAAATGTTTGTTCTTGGTTTCACAAACAAACTTTCATGGATCCTCAACCGACAGCTACATTGAGTAGTAAGGAGTATGACGAAAGTACCACAGTATCGAAGGAGGTCCCACTAACAGGAAACCAACCGTGCCTCCTGAGACAAGGGCAATCCGCCTACAGCCACCCTGTGATGCAAAAGAGGCTACAACAAGTTGCACGACAGGATCGCACCTAATTGTCGTTGATCCCCGCAAGTGGGGCAATATATTCAAGCGGAAGAAGAAGACGAAGCAAGACAAGGCTGCGGAGAAAAAGTAGTTACACTTAGATTGTTCTAAGACTTGTCTTATAATTTTAATACTTGTCCACGTTAAGTTGAGTACAAATTTTCATGATTCCATTGTTATGAATTATAAATTTTCAAACTTCAACCCTTGGTTATTTCCGTTGTGTTCTTCATTTGCACCATATCTACTATATATTTTTCAATGCCTATTACGTCAATAGGTGTAGGAGGTTTCAGATAACTTTTTTCATAGAGATGAAAAAGCGCCGGGTGAAAGAACATGGCATTCTTTGGGTATATGCCATATACTTCCATGATAGCAATGGCATATTCCCAAAGAATGCCATTTTTTCACCCGGCATTTTTTCATCTCTATGAAAAAAGTTATGTGAAACCTTCTACACCTATTGTCGTAATGGGCATTGAAAAATAAAAAGTAGATGAGGTGCAAATGAAGAACCTTGAAAACATTTTCCCTTGCTGCTCACGTGTTCACCATCAACTATGCTCAGTAACACAATGATAACGAAGTCAAACTACACGTACAACAAATTACAACAAAATACAACCGACTATCATCTATGCGTATGCCTACTTGATCCCGAGCTTCCATCTTCTTTCATCAGAAAGACCTTGAAAATATTTTTTGATGATATGTTAAGTTCATTCGTGTAATTGTACTTCTTTTCGACCTTCACCTGCAAAAATTATATTTGTCAAGAAAGTTGCCTGATATGCAGACGACTATATAAACACTTACTCATAACTATAACAGAGGCTTACATTAAGAAGAAGAAGAACACACAGGATGTATAGTCCCAGTTTTGTCAGTTATAAAACCATAACACTCACCGGACTCGTCCTGTATGACAAGCACAATATAAGTATAATTTTATTAGTTGTGTGCAAGTTTATGTTTGTAATATGAATTAAACTATTTAGAGATATTACCTTAAAATCTGCAAAACTATAACTCTTGTCTCCACCGTAGTGACGCATACCCAAAACAAGCACCATCATCATCTGACGATTGGAAAATAATTTATTAGCAAGCCGTAATAACAAAATGAACTACAATTAATTTGGAGTGACATTACATCTTTGATGATACAATCATGTTGGATGGACTTGAACTTATATAGTGAAGTCCCGAGAAATACTCTTGTGTTCTTGTAAGTCAAACATGTATACGTAAATATTTGCATATTAATAAGTATACTACTTCCTGTGAAATAATTATGAATAAATACCTTCTTCACGAAGATAGGCCATGGCACGCATCCACATATCAGGCTCGCCAAATAATTCTTGGTGTGCCTTTGCCTTCGCCTTGGTCCTCACTGCAGCTTCTTATTCAGCTTTGGCCTTTGCTTTCTCAGCCTTGGCAGAGGCTATTAGGTCAACCCAACTAGGTGGGATAGTAAGACGTCTGAACATGCTGCCATGTTTCGAGTCATAGCAGTCCTGCATAAACTTTCTTGGTAGGTGGATAACAGGCGGGGGAGAATGGTACTCGTACTCATCCGCACCCTCATCGTCAGATACAACTATAGCCTTGCCGTGCTTGCTCATGTCTGAATATTAGAAAGAAAAATAAGCAATATCAGACAAACACGTAAATCTATAACAGATTTAAAAAAAAGTGGTTACAAATTTTAGCATCTCATAAGAGATGAACCATAAGAATCACTGCCTACGATGTGTACTAGTACTAGGTTGATCTACTGCTGTATTTGTTGCCCTATTCGCTACCCTAGATGCAGCCTGGGCTGCAGCTCGTACTGCCTTCTCTGCTTAGTATTGTGCAACACGCTCAATGTATGTACAGTTGGCTCAAATGTGATCTCTTCTACTGCATAAATTACACTTGACGCACAAAGGTGGTTGGTCCATCTCATTTTGTATTCGCTTCTTCAGTTAAACTCAAATCTGCTCAGTTCTTTTGTCGGAAATAAGCTTGGTAACTGTTTGATCTTCTGGCATTACCCAGTATGCAGGATTTCCTAGAGAGACAAATAAACGCTGGTAACATAACTGTGTTGCCAGATTCACCCGATGTACATTCCCACCTCTCCTCCTGTGTTGTGTTCCCCTAGTCAGTACTTCAAATTCACCGATTTGATTATTGGTTATGTTAACGATATGCCCTTGCACTTTCTTCTCCTATTTTTCCAACTTAGCACAGAGCTTCTTACTCAATGTTATCTGTCCAAGAACACACTCCTCGATACAATTAGTTGCTCTCTCCTGGAAATATTTGGTACGTTGCGCAAAAATCTCTGCAACCAATGTAGTCACTGAAAGTCATCGAGCTCTTTTGAATACTTTGTTCACACACTCAGCAATAGTTGTCATCATATTTCCCCATCGATGTCCACCATCCAAAGCTAAACTCCATTTTTCTACATCTTGATCAACCATCCACTTATAGACCGCTTCATCAACCTGCTGGATTTGGGTTAAATACCCATATAACTTCATCAGCTGGGCTTGATACCCTGCAATATTACGTTTGATTTTACTTTATGTCAGAACACTATTTTATAATTAAAGGTATAAGGTATTTGGGATAGGATATTAATACTTACAATCTTCATCACATTCTTCATTACAGGGTTGTTGAAATTTCTATTTAGGTTGCTGGCAATGTGTCTCAGGCAAAATCGATGTGTAATACCTATATGTGATCGCCAGCCGTGTGCATCACTCATTGCTCTTATTATACCTGGACTTCGATCAGATATCACACATATATCGTGCCGATTGGTGACGTGCAACCTAACTTGACGTATAAACCATGTCCAACTATCAATGTTCTCAACAATAGCAAATGCTATCGGAACTATGATAGTATTACCATCATTAGTAATAGCGATCAACAAGTGATGCTTATATTTCTCGTACAAGAAAGTGCCATCAACTTGTAGAACAGGCATATAGTGCTTAAAAGTTTCAATACAAGGCCCAAAAGCCCAGAAAACTTGATGGAACATCTTCATGCCAGGCTCAAACTCTCTTGTGTAGTGATCTCCCAGTCTACTATAGATATACTCCCATTAAACAACAGTTCCAAGATTAGTTGCCTGACATGCAGCAAACTATTTTAGTAACCGACTATAAGATTCTTCCTAACTTTCCCATAATAACTGGAAAGCCTTCTCTCTTGCCTGCCAAGTCTTTCCGTACGAAGGCATAAATGTCAGGCGACCAAACAGCTTATTCTGCAAAGACTTGATAGACACATCTGGTTCATCTGCTACTCTGTGTGTAATCATTTGAGCCATGTAATGCGATGAGAGGTGACGATGATCTTGGTTATTTTGAAGGCGACCACATGTATGGGGGTGGATGTGTTTCACAATTTTCTAAAAAGCAAATAGTTCATCTCTTCCATCCTTCGACACACGTATCCTCCAGTTGCACTGATCTTGTACTTTTTTTTACATTCAACACTGTAAGTACTAGGCCTTGATTCCCGAATAACATACTCCTGACCCTCAGCCATTGAGTAGGACTTTATTTCCCGCATAGCTTCCTCTTTCGTTTTCCACAAGTTCCCTTTCTTCAAAAGCTCACAACAACTGCTAGAATAATTGACGTTTCACTATTCATCAGCAAATATAGTCATAGGTGCTGAGGGACCCTGACTAATAGGAATCTATGCATAATAGATTGATTCTTCTTCTTGCTCCAGCTGAAACCCCATTCTTCTTCTTCTTCACTTTCCTCATCGTTATCGTCTTCTTCCTTGTCTGATTCTTCTTCTATCTCCTCTTCTTCTTCTTCGCTATAATTCGAGTCGAAGCTTATGTGTGCATATAGAGTAGACGGGTTCAAACCTATATCAACTTCTTCGTCCGCTTGCCTTTCTTCTAATAGACTCTTAGCCCGCGCTTCTTATATGCTCTTCTTCATAATTAGATCTAGCAATATTTCTCTTGCCTCTAAACCGTATATGTTTACCATGCTCTGCACTATATTGGCAACATCTTCCTCGTCTTCGATACTAATCGGTCAGAAGTTTCCTAAAGCTACGGGACATCTAAATACCAAATATTTCAATTCTTCGTTATTATAAAACAGAACTTTTTCAAACATTCTTCACCGTAACCTCTCGTACGTCAACTTATCCTCATGGAATTTCAACCTTACTTCACACCCTCCTTCATACTCAAAACCAGTAAGCCTATTTCTCTTAATTGCTCCATCATATTTCACTTTAATTTGCACAGTTTGCCGAGACATTTAGACAGATCTACATAAACAATATTACACAAATGTTCACACATACAACTAATCGATAGGCCCACCATTGTTAATCAATCGTCGAATCGTACCATGATCAATAATTAATTAGACTAACAGAAAATTATTTGCATAAATAACATAATTACTAACGACTGTTCAACAAACTAAAACTAACAACAACCACCTGTATCAATCAATTTATCAACTTGCAATTTCACCATAATCAATAATTAATCAGACTACCACAAAATTACTTGCATAAATAACATAATTACTAACGATTGTTCAACAGACCAAAACTAACAACAACCACCTTTATCAATCAATTTATCAATTTATAATTTCACCATAATCAATAATTAACCACACTAACACAAAATTACTTACATAATTAACATAATTAGTTACGACTGTTCAACTAACAACAACCACCTTTAACAACCATTGTATCAACTTCTAAATTTTACCATAATCTATAATTAACTACACTAACATAACATTAATAACTACAATTCAAAAAATTATTAACAAACTATATAATCAAACATAAATTATAACTACTTACCTTTTGAAGCTTCAACAACTCGGAAATGCTCAAGAACGCTCGAAAATTCGGAATTTGGGGGGATGGTTCGGATTTTTTTTGTCCAGAAAATTGATTCAGAAATTTAATTAAATAGATCAGTACCCAGTATAAAATCCTGACTATTGGTAGATAGAAAATCTCAAATCTACCGTAAATTCAGATTTCTGGTCCTAGTCCATAGATAACTGGTACCCAGTTTAAAATCCCAGGTACTGGTCCAAAAATCGGGGTTTTGGGCTGGTCGAACCAATACCTAGGATTATGGCCCAGGTATTGAAAGCATTAAATTTTTTTGGGTACTGGTATACCTAGTTTGGAATCCCAGATACTGGTTCAGTACCCGAGAAAATTTTAATTCAGTCCATGCTGGACACCATTCTTGCAATTTTGTCATTTGGGTACTATTTTGGCAATTTACCATGAAGAGTAACACCATAAAAAATCCGAATAATTTTCCACGAATGGCCTCGCTCCGCAAGTTCTAAGACCAACAGGGACTCAATCATAATTTTGTCCCTTCTCTATGTGTGGATATGTCTGGAGTGGCAAACTTACGAAATGGTCACACACTAGGGAAAACAGAAATCACTCTATGATTTCCCATCTATTGGTTAACTAAGCAAACATAGTACTATATACGTCCTATGATATTCATTCCTCCAAAAAAGGAGCTCATGTGATACACAAATTAATATCATACTAGAGCATCAGCCTCAATGTGTTACTGAACAACAGCCTTAATTTACATAAAACTGCTCTAGGCTATTGAGATAGGTAAATGATAAGTTCCACTTATTTCTTATCACTCAGATTTACCAAAAATCCTATGCAGCAACAAATGCTAGCATACATAAATCTCGCACTTTTAACAAGAACTTATCTTGTAGTTAAGCAAGACAGCATCAAAATTTTAGAATGGGTACTTGATGTAATGATGTTCATAAAACTGCCTCATCTCAACAAGGAATCAACACATTGATTCCCACTGAGGTAAACACCCATGTGAGTAGGCTACTTTTTTGTCTCACATATATTCGTAAATATTAATCAAAATAACATTCACAATTGTATTACTCATATAGTATCAAATTCTATTGAATAACAAATTCAATAGACATTATTTGAGCAAGAAACAAATTATTCACAAATCCTGGGACCTATGATATTTCTCAAAACAACATAAGGTACTACCTAAGATCTCTGATCATATCTCACATAGATATGTGTTTCATGCTTACTTCTTCACATATAACAACTAAACATAATATATATTTATTGGTTCATCTGGGATAGCTTTGAATAATTGATGAGTGTCAAAAACACTCATTATTCATGTCCTTTTAGTAGATTGTTCTTAGTGTTTTAGGTTGATTTAGTTGCATTTTAGTTGTCGCAGTGTTAGTTTTCATTCATTGTGTATTTATGTTCAGGTTATCGTTCTGCATTGTGTTTGCTTATTTTTAGGAGCTATTTGAGGTGAAGTGGAGGACGATTGAGCTAGACGCGTGGACGCATAGACGAGAGGGAAGTTGCGAAGGCAAAAAGTGCAAAGCATGGATGGATTGCACACGCTAGGCAATATGGCACACGCCAAGTAGCTGTTACTCAGACAACCATTCACTTAGATGACTAGGTGCACTCCAAGATGGAAATTACGAAGACCTGGTGCATGCCAAATGGAGCTGGCATACGCCAGACTAGTCGGGCAGAACAAAAATAAATCTGAGTGTTGGACAAACAAAAGGCAAAAAGATTCAATGGCAGTTTAAGTCTTCTGAGAGGATAGGAAGTTGATTGGAATGACTCTTTTAGATATTTTGTAGTAGATATTTTAGTTAGGTTAAGTAGATTAGATATTTTGTAAACTATTCCATTAGTAAGTTAGTTAGTATTTAGACTACTTTTCTTTCTAAGTGTAAAAGGTGTGTAACAATAGACTTTAGACAGGGGGAGAGACTCTCTCCCCTTGCCATGTACGTGGGATTAAAGGGAAGATAGCTTCTTGAACACAAATAGCTTTCTTACCTTTAACTCTTTACTTATGTTATTTATATTAAGTATATTTGAGTAGTTAAATGTGAGTTTGGTGCCTTGTTACCTTATATGTAGCCACAGAATGGGTGTGTATGTTGAATATGTGTTCTTATTAACAAGCTCAATACATTGCTTAGACTTCCTTGGCCACCAAGCCTTCATAGCTAGTCAAAACTTGAGACCAAAAGGTTAGTTTGATGATGAGTACTCTTACTAGGAGAGAAATCTTCTTGGTGACCTACTGATTGTCCTTTGAGTGGAGCATATAGTTGGTGCTTAGCTTAGTTTAGTTGGATGGTGGGGTTGAAAGAACATATCTAGCCTTCTAAACTTAGTAAAGTAGTAATTTAGACTCATCGTGCACGAAAGTGTGGTTGAGGTTGCCTTAGATTCACTCAGACCACATCACATACACTTAAAATTCCCTGATTCTATTGGTTATATTGCTGGTTTAGTTACCTTGCTCATTTTAGTATCCTAAGTTGTTATTTGTAGTTAGTTAGTAAACTAGCAAACCTTTAGCTTAGTAAAAGTTGTGACATTTAGGTTTGTTATCTAGACTTAGATCACTTGTATAATCAACAAAACATCATAATCTGATCTTAGACAAGTTTGTAAACCATAGAGTAGCCTAGAACATCAGTCTCTATAGGATGATATTTTCTAACTTGCTCTGTATTGCTTCTGCTGATAACCTGGCATACGCCACCCTTAGTTGGCTTACGCTAGTGTTGCTGTAACTGATAAATAAGCACACGCCACCCTTAGTTGGCGCGCGCCAGTGACGCTGAAACAAAAAAATTGGCGCATGCCACCCTTAGTTGGCGCATGCTAGACAAACCCAAAATACACCATAAATACATCGAATCAGTAGTGATCAATAATTGGTTGACGACTCTCTTTTAACCATTTCATTTATTGTACAATGATTACAAAAACCACAAACTCAGTTCTTATAACTGATTAGGAGATAGACACAAGTCTATTCATAGCTACTCCATGAGATAGCTTCTCCTAATAGAAAATAAACATATCCAAATGTAAATATTCATATATTCACATTTCAAGCCAAAAAGCATTAGCTTAACCTATGATGTCAGGTCTTAACCTAAATGGTTGCACTGCAATCATTTCTAAGTACTTTATAATTTTCTTGATCAAAAGTCAATGTGCTATGTTTGGATTACCATATTCCAAAACATTCACTTAAAGGACATCCATCACATCCTTTAGCTGATGAGGAATATCTGGATATAAGTCTTTATTCTAGAAATGACCTTTTTAACTATTAGGGCACATAGGAATACTAACATCACATTCAAATCGTTAAACTTAAATGATTTCTCAAAATCTTAACTTTGAGTAGTAATGGACTTCTCTAATATCTTTAAATTTCAAAGTTAGTTTTAAACTACACTTTGATCTTGTAAAGATATGTTTTGTAGTCAATTTCGACTATATATGTCACTCATATATGACGACAAACTTTTTCAGAGCATTTAGTATTGTTATCACAATACTCATCAATCAATTCAAAAAATATACGACATATTCATATTATGATCGAATCATGAAATGATGAGTTTAACACTGACTAGCATATAGATTGAGGCTACTTTACAAACTCTATGTTTGGTATCTCAGTATATGGATACAACATCTGGTCAAACCATATGGGTTTTTTCATCCAATTCTCCACTGAGAAATATAATCTCTACATTCATTTGATGTAGTTCTAGATGAGTTAAGTCATTATAGTCGAAATTAATCCAACAGTCAGAAATCTCAAAACAATTGAGAATGACTCCTCATAGTTAACTCTTTCATGTTATATGATACTACTGAAAGTCAAGCAAGACTATTTATGCTTAATCTTGAGAATTCATTAATTCTCAAAATGTGCCCCTATAAACATGTCAACATCAAACTAGTTTTCAAACATAGTTTGATCTTATCTATTCATCTATTGCATTAACTAATTCATTTTAACTGAGAACTGACACGGCATCCACAATCATCTTATGTCCATTTTCATCATATAGGATTTGCTAAAAGAAGTACCACTTGTATCTTTATATAAGAGAACATTTCTCATACTTTCAACCTTTAGTCGTTGGCATGAAAAAACTAATTCTTTTAGCTTTATGAAATTCTAGTTTTGATAAATATCTCACATACCCATCATAACTAGAATTCATATCCTATAGAAGTTTTATTCCAAACTCCCAATGAAGTTTAGAATCTTACTCCCATTAAGCAATAGATCTCACATACTTCTACTGAGATGAAGATGATTGGGATCATGAACTTTCGGATCAACTAGAGGTGGTTAAACATTATTTTCCTCCTCCACAAAATCCTCCTACTCGGAAGGAGTGATCCAGATGATCTTAACTTATCAGTTTCATACAAGGTGGGTCATAACAACTTACCTATATTAATTTTTTAAAAAACTTATGTGGTACAAATGATCACTTTCCCATTTTATTTGTTCACTTTCGAACATGTATCAACTTATTTGATACTTGTAAGCATTTCACAAAGACATTCTTTGTAAGATACTCACACAAATGGACGCAAGATGATCTATTCTCATAGTGTTGACCACATACTTCAGAAGAAATTTAATACAACTAATGAATAAATCTAGTTATTTTGTAAATAGATCTCGTAACTATTATTTCTATTCTAGAAGCGTTCACATGTAGGTAAATTTGATCTTCACCAAATTACCTTTTAGTCCTACCTTAGTTGGACAATCATGTGTTCTTGACTAACATAGTCCATTCTAGAATAACATAACTTGACATCAACTTCAGACGTTAAGTTATGAATGTAGAAAAATAATTACAATATAAATCACATAGATCAACATTCAAAATGAGAATCTATTTACTAATAACTATAAAAATAAAGACTTATCCAGAATTTTACTCACAATGTTGTACTCAACTATCTAACAAAAACTAAGAGCCTTTTGAACTTAAACGAACATGAATTTCACGAATTTCACGGAATATATAACTCGTCATGCAGAAGAAGAATTTATAGATACAATCTGACTGTATCAATTACTTCAACTTCTACTCATGTATATAAACCAATATTGATGGAACTTACTCTAATCAATACTTATTGGGATTCAACAAGGATTTCACACATCTTTGTTATATGGCCTGTCTCAACTGAATCAATTACTCAATTGATATTCAGTTAGAAGAATAGATCTAAACAAATTTAATCCACTCACAAATGAACTAAATAATTGTCTTGGCAATGCAACTTATCGCAAAATGCCATATCTTCAGACAGTTAAAACATTTCTTCTCAGAAATATTGGACCTTTAAATTCTCCTACCCTCTGAACTTTTCTTTTGGGTTTAGTTTGTTTAGTTCTTACTCTTTTGTTTATTAACTATTCTATTTGTCTCAAACAGTTTTGGTCAACCTTATTGGTGTTCCCACTAGAACAAACTCAAGTCACATATATCTCAATATGGACTTTTTATTACTAAGAGATAATTCTCTTTAAGCTCAAGGTGACAACTCACATGATATGCCGTAATGTTATCAATATACATTTTGGCCATTCATATGATCAAAACTTGTAGGCATGAAATAATTATTATACTTAACGTTTAGGCATATAACCAGCTTTAGCTAGCTTGTTGATTGCATTAAACATCTTACACAAAGACATTATCATTAAGCAATCAACTCATAAATTGAGCACATTCTCATATTAGACCACAATCATAATCATAGTCAATAGTTACTAATATTCTTTCAGCATACAGCTATTCATATAGCTTAAAGAAAATTATGAAAGATACATTATATGTAAAGAATTACATCAATAATACAAAATAATTTACTATGCGTTATAACTCTGAATGATTAAAGTCCTTGATTATCTCAAATTTGAAGTAGGTCATGGGTATGTTTTCCCTCACATCTCCGAGAGTTAATCTCAAACTCTAATCATTCTAAGTTCTTTGATAGTAAATACAAGTGGAACTTTCTCATGGTAGTAATCATGTTATTAAATAAATTATTTATTTAACCAAGATAACATATATCTGCATGATAAATAACCATAAAAAATATACAAAGCTCTAAACGCACATGTTTAAGAACTTTCAACAAGACTTAACAAAAGTTTAAATGATTTACGCAAAATAAGGAGGGTCTAACGATTACATGACTTGAATGGCATGGATCCTATGATCCAAAAGCACGAGGATATAGGAATTTACAATTATATTCCCAAATTGAAAAATGATGTACATATCATCTACTTTGCAATTTCATTTGAGCATTGAAAGAAAATTTACGCAAAAATTCTCTTTATGCTCAATTATCCAATTATACGCTACAAAACGCCTTTAAACGTGCCATGTTCAAAAGATAGAAAATTTCATAATTTTCTCATCTTCGTCAACACTAGAAGATGTTTGAACATTTTTCGCCAATACTCTTCTATAGCCATTACCTCCAGCTCAGACACTCATGTTTGTATCCTTTTGTGAACAGAAGTCAAGTTTACTTTCATTAACTTCATGCAATTCTTATATTCCTATCACCGGATACGACACATCAATATCTAGCTACTTGTGTTGCGTCTAATCACAACACGTGCTAACCAAAAAGCACTCAAGAATTTTCTAAAAAATATATCATAGTAAATTTGCAACACAATGCACAAGTCTTAGGATAAATACTCATATTTTTTCCCAAGCTAAGATCAAAAAATTATTTTTCGATCAAAACGATGATGTCTTATAGCAAGAATATTTTCATAATTGAGCTATAATACATAATTAATAAGTCATGTTATTTCACATATTTTTATCAGTACATATACCTAAAAAATATTTTTTCGGACATATCCGAAAAAATTAGGTTTGTCGAAAATTATCATAATAATTTTCCAAATTAAATTTAATTAAAAGATTGACTTAAAATCTTTTATGTAATTGAATAAAATCAAATTTTATTCAATAAGACACATTTTTCAATTCTAAATGACTTATGTTACATATAAATAATTTAGTCAATTTATTGTTCAAAATTAAGTACAAAACCTAATTTTGAAAAACTCATAAATATATTTTAAAACTAATCTAAAATATATTCAAGATCTTAAAATTATTAAAATAATTTTAAAAACTTAATTTAGGAATTAATCTATAATTTTCCAAAATTTTAATTGAATAAAAACAGATTTTATTCAACCAAAATACCAAAAATCCATCCAATAAACCAATTTTGACTCAAAGTCAAAATTGACCAAAATCAGATTGGTCGAACCATTAAACTAGTCCAATTTGTCCGGTTTAATTGAAAATTGACCTGATGTATAAATTATTCGCAAAAATCATGAAATTACCAATATGCCCCTCTCATTTCTTCTCCCCTTTCTCTCTCATTCGGTCTCTCTCTTCCCCGACGAAGGAAAAAGAACAATCGGTCACCTCCTACCACCGCTTGCTCACGGCGGCGTGTCAACAGCCGCCGCTGGTCGGGATCGACTCGTCGTCGATTCCCTAACACGATGGTAATTTAGGGTTCATGCGGAATCGGAAAATGGCAAATTACAGATTAATCCCAAGGACTTCAAGCATTTGCAGCACGAGGACAAGCCACAGTAGCCACGAAAAATGAATTTTAATTCAGTACCAAGGTTTTCGTGCGTGCACGAAAAAGGACAATTCTTTTACCCGCTTGAAAACCAAACTTCAATTCAGTCCCCAGGTTGTAAATCTAATTATAATTAAGGGAAACAGAATACAATTTTCACCAAAATTGACATTAAACATTATTTCGGGAACAAATATTCATAATTAAATTTGATTCCAAACATCATACAACGACCAGAATAAAACCTAAGCTCGCTCTGATACCAATTGAAGGATTCGGATCGCGATTAACACATAATCACGAGTTAATCCTTCGTACAATTAACATGCTAATACGTTAACTAAAACAATGCTTACTTGTTGTAGCGTACTTCCACAGGACCGTCACGACAAGGTCTTGCTACCGGTCAATTCACGATCACAAATAGATCGGATTCATGAATAATTTTCCACGAATGGCCTCGCTCCGCAAGTTCTAAGACAAACAGGGACTGAATCATAAGTTCGTCCCTTCTTTGTGTGTTGATATGTCTGGAGTGGCAAACTTACGAAATGGTCATAGGGACTTCCCTATAGGAAAAAATCCCTACAGCTGCTTTGCCACGCAAAGCCTGGAGGTGACATGTGGAGGGGATGACGTCAGCGATGACGTCAGCGCTGATGTCATTTCCACCACCTCCTCCCTTTTTTTTGTTTGGGCCGGACCTGGCCCAGTGGGCCCAAGTCCAACATATAATGGGTTCATTCCGATGGGCAAAGGTTGTAAAAAGAGCAATTGAGACATGTCCCGACGTAGCCATTACATAAGGAGGCAGCACGGAACCTCTAATGGGCAAAAGAAACTAGTGGTTGTGGTCATCGACATTTCACAAAATTTGCCCCAAAATTATTTTTAGATTTAAACTTTTAAGTTTTTTTATTTATTTTACCTCATGATGAGGTTTGATATTTTGAATAAAGATCGTGAATCAAACGTGGAAAAAAGTTTGTTCATATATAATAGTTTGAGTAAGAAACTAAAAACAAAATTTAACGTCGTTGTTTGCCATTATATCTTCATTTTTAGAATAAAATTTAAAGTACTTTTCTGATTAAGAATGAAAATCATAGAATAATAAAACCTAGACGTTTATGAGCTATATTTTTCGCTACAACTAGTTGATTTCTAAAGTAAATTATTGAATTATCCCCTAAAAAGTTTATTATTGTATCAATATATAAAATTACCTTTTCAAATAATAACTTGACGTCTCTTCTGGATAAGATACTAACATCTTAGCTACACATCGTTCTTTTCTACAAAAGAACACCCATGTGGGGATGAATATGATCATGGTTCTGGAACTTTCGTTTATGATTTCAAAACCGTTGGTTACACGGTTTTTGAAAATAGAACCATATTTGACACTTTGAAACAAGGCTTTAAATACGTTTACAGAACCGCTGGTAATATGGTTTCACTTTTATTTTATATTTATATATTTCTTTCTAAAAGGAATATAATTTTTTTTTTAGATCCTATTCGAAATTCTATTCTATTAGATCAGAAATGTTCATGCCAGGAGTCAAACACTGGACTTCACCCCACATAAGTGAGAACAATGCTACTGGACCAAATGGTTACTCGAAAAGGAATATAAATTAAGGTGTGTGTTTCAACTAAAGATACGAATTTAAATTATTAAAAATGTCATGGAGAGATAATAAGTATAAGGATATAAAGAAACGAGAACAAACTTTGAAACTTTTGAAAAATGGAATGAATAATTATAATATCTTAAAAAATGATTTTATTTTTGTAAAAGAAAAAATAATGGTTCAAGAATCAATAGTTATAGTTTTGAAATCAAAACCGTCAGTTATAACTATGAAAAATCATGAACTATAACAATAACTCTTTGTTAAGGTTCCGAAATTATTTTTAAAACCGTGACAATGATCTCAAATCTGGTTACTAGAATAATCATTAATTCCGGAATCTCCGGTTCAAGAATGCCCTCATCATTTGTCTCGCACAATCTTACGACAGTATAAGTTCATTGCACTATTGACGAATTTAATAGGTATTTATTTCAAATTATTGAGAATAATATAATTAAATATTTATTGAGAAAGTTTTATTATATTTTAACAATTTTATTCAACTTTAACCTACATTTAATCTCTAATTGGGTAACATGTGCTATAATAAAATGCCCGGCAAGCATATAATTTTTCTCAATTGGTCTTACTAGAAGAGCACGTAAACTTAAGTGCTCAATTTTATTTTTCATAATTACATGCGAATTTCAATATGAATATAACAAACAGCAACAAAAATTTCAATAGCGAGGGATCGGATTACAAGTAAACCAAGATGGCAATTAGTTCTATCTAACCCTAATTTGAAAGAAATGCTGCCATTAGTGCCACCGCCATTAGGTAGGAGATTCTCAAGGAAGTGGGGACTCCTCTCACAACTGTTACAGGAAGATGGTTGATCAAAATTAAAAATCATGCAAATGAAGATCAAAGTACAGATACTCTTGGGTACGGATTTAGCCTGTGGTGGTGGTTAGATGTAAAAACGATTTAATTGAGTTCGTATATTGGATTCAGCCCTTATCTTATTCACACACAAAAGAAAGTAAATTAGTTCATCCAAGAAATAGTAATATATATTAGTGTAGCTATTTTGAATGTTGACAAAAATGGTAATCAAAAAATATTAATTGAGCCTGGATTATCGGTGTGAGGATGGTAATGGAAGAGGAGGCGTACCATTTCCAGGAGAATCATTCTTGTGGTGTGCAGGTGGAGGCGGCGGCGAAAGCCCAAGACCGTCGCAATCTCCTCCCAAGAAGCCTGTTGAAATAATAAAAATATTATTAATGGGTACAAAATTAATAAACTGGTAGTTAGGTTAAGTTTCTGCCATATTATTAGGTTTATATTTGGGTTTGTCCATGGTTACTTGGGTCTAGATATGGTAATATTCTTTGTTGTTCTTTGGTTCCGTAATTAAATAGCGCATATCAAAGACGTGATACCCTTGGTACAAACCGTATAATCAACCTTAATTGCTTCGTTTTAGATAAATAGAATTTTACCAATCAAAAAATAATAATAAACTAGTAATATATATATATACACACACTTAATTTTTTTTGTTTCATAACTATATATTTTTAAAATATGTTCAAGCTAAATCAAAAAATTAACTCACTAAAAAATCAATTGACCTACAAATTAAAACCAAATATTAAAAAAAACTAAACATTTCTTATTTTACCCTTACTCCCCAAATTTTCCAAAGAGTCATAAAATCAACTTCCTCTTTTAACTATGTCAGGATCAGATGAAACATTCACGCTCATAGACAAATTTCATAAACTTGCTAATATTAATGTAGTAATTCGAGGAAAATTGTCTTACATTCTGGGACGCAGAGTAACGCAGGGTTACCAAACAAGTTTGAATATCCGTCGTCGCAATTGCAAGTGGCATCCTTTCCATTAGCAGCGCAGTTTCCGTATCCGCAAAAGACAATGTTACAAGCTGAAATCACAAGTATATATTAATCTATTTCAATTAGTACTGTTACTGTTACGGTGCCAAGTAAGTACCTTGTAGTATAACAAATAATGTAACTCTTAACTTTTTAAAATAAAATAAAAATGTTTGCGATTTGTTAATATAATAGAAAAATATTTGTTGACACTTGTACTTAGTGATCGGAAAGCTCACGGTCAGATAGATTGAGCAGGGGAGGGAGGGTGATCGGCGGCAGTGACCCTCCATTTCCACACTGTAAATTAACCGAACCTGCAATAATTCAATGAAGAAAAATTGCAAATTTGGAAGCTGGTCACCATGGTTTTGGCAAAAAATTAAGAGGGTGTATATATATATATATGTATGTATGTATTTTTTTTGTCGAAACCAATTGATATCTATACAATCGAGTCAGCGAAATATCAAATGATAACAAGCCCTCGTATCAAATTTTAAGAATGGGAACTGGAATTCAAAAATTTTGGTTAAGCTAAAAATAAGAGAGATACTTACAATTGGGTAGGTTACAAGAAGGGAGAGGGAACATCTTCTTCCAACCAGTATAACACTGGCACTCAAAGCCTAATAATGTTCCATTGGAAAGAACACAAGTCCCTTCCCCACAATTTATCAGTGCACATATTTCTCCTGCCACTCACCAGTTTGCACCAAACCAATATCAAACAAATGGTCCACAAAAAAAAATGTTGATCAAAAAGGTCCTAAACTTTCTTTTATCCTGTTTGTTCAATGTTGAGCAATTTTCGAATGGAATATGAATTCTTCTAATAAAAAATCACTTACCATCATCTAAAAGCTTCGACTCCAACTTTGTGCTAGTAGCTATTGGGTTGCATGTGAAAAGAAATAGGACGAGGAGAAGGAGGAGACGAGTTGAGGCAGATGTCATGTCCATTCTCTGAATGGGAAAGGAATGTTTGACGAAAGTTTTTATAAGGGGTAGGAACAGGAACAAGGCGACGAGCGGAAAAAACTTTTACTAATTTTTTTTATAAGTATCTAACATTGTCGAACCTTATTTTGAGGAACGGTTTTTAATAAAATCTTATATATTTTAATTGTTGAACCTAGTTACATGAGAACCTGTCTAAATTTTTGATTTCCGCCTTGTAACGTGTAAGAGTTAAGTTGATGTAGATATTTTTTCTTCAGATTTTGGGTTGTGAGAAGCCCTTGAAACCATCTCCGTTGTTATGTCTTTATGCTGCTTGGCTTGTTATAGAGACGAGTAAAGCAACGTTCATGTCAAATGGACCGACTCAAGATGCTGAATGAGTAATTAGAAGTATCGCACATAGATTAAATTGGTCGGAAGTTTTATGGTAAAGTAACCTTTTTAAAAATATGCTAATGTCTGATCCGACTTGCTAATATTTAGATTAATCATTTTCATGAATATCCTAACACATAACCCTAAAAAATCCTTACTTAACTAAATAAAAATTATAAGTGTCGTTTTGGTAACGAACCAAGGAAATGTGGTTCATGAGGTTGAGACTGGATAGTGAATGGCGGGGTATGCAATAGGGAAAAAAGGGAACATAACGTTAAGACAAAACTTTGGATCGACAAATTCTGGCGACGTTGACCAGATCGGTGTTATCAAGAGCACGAGGTAAGGAATTGCAGAGAGGCCTACGTAATTCAAAATAGACGGATGACTCTAATAATCAATTTCAAGTGATCGTTGCATTCTATTCCCATGTCATTTACATATGGAAGAATCGAATACAAGTCGTGACTCCGGTTAGAAAAAAAGAAGTTACAACTGCAACGGTGCTTTGGAAGGCATTACAAAGTTGGGGTTTACATGTCAGATACTGAAACAACAGACAACATATCGAACCCTCCCTCGGGCAAACTAAACTAGACTTCAATCAACAAACTACAAAGAATATCGCTTCAGCAATCATCGGACTATATGGCGTAGCATAAAACTTTCTGGGGCGTCATTACCTCACTTCATGCTGACCCGAATTCGGAAAACCACTTCTCGTGCTTCTCTATGTCAGCTTGGGATACGCTCGGCTGGACCTTTTTAATGGCCTCTTCGAAATCACACATCGCTATGGGGTCGTTTGAAATTTCATCCTTGGACATGTTCTTGATCTCATCTCGAGTCTTACCGGCTATCTTGCGCCTCATGCCATTCAAAGAAGCATCTCGACAAACATTTGTAAGATCGTCTCCACTATATCCCTCTGTGCGCCGAGCCACTTCATCAATATCCACATCAGTGGATACCTATTGCAACATCACAAATCAAGAGATGAAACTTGGGCTATAACTCAGATGAAAACTACTCCTTTATGCTAAAGTACGAAATAAACGTGTGTCTTTAGGTGTTATAGATCTTCATACGTATCCAACCAATACAAGCCTTAAAAATATGTTAACAGTGTTTTTAATTCAGACCATGTTTTTTACACACACACACCAATTGATAGCAACGAAGTTTTTTTCTATTTGTATACCCTCTGAGAAACTTATACTCAGTTCGATTATTAGCAATTTGCAATTGACTCACTGGGCAGCAAAGCCTATGGGAGCAGTTAAAAAGCAAAATATCAACGGTTTTCTCCAACCGGGAGAACTGATAAGAATTTTTAAGCAAGTCCAGATTGTTCAAAGTTTAGCGAGAGGCCGACACTGAAAATGAGATATTGTTTCTTACGTTGACGTCAACAGAACAAGGTCAAACAAAAAAAAATATGATTTTAAAGAATCTGAATTGCAAGAAATTAACATGTCAACAGATAAATATCAAGTGCTGACCTCAACAGTCTTCAAATTTATATTTATAAGCGCTTTTCGACTCTCAAAGTTGGGAAGAGGGATGTAGATACGTTTCTCCAACCTCCGTCTGCATTGCATCAACAAAAAATTAGAAGATCTAATACTGTTTATCCGAAGGAAGACATCAGTTGATCTGAGATGGTCAAAGAAGAGAATGCAATACCTTAGAGCTTCATCTATGTCCCACGGGAAGTTAGTTGCAGCTAGGACCATCACAAGTTTCCGGCTGCCATCTTCATTTGTGGAACTAGCATTTACACCGTCTACCTGAACCAAGAGTTCAGACTTGACCCTTCTTGACGATTCATGTTCCCCCGCAGCCCTATAGAATTGAAGTCATGCAACACATTCAGAGATAGACAGAGAGATGAACCTGTCTTTATCTATCCCCAATCAGATGAAGCTGAACCAATCTTCAAAGTTCTTAAGAGAATGGCTAAAAGAACTCACCCACGGGAATTGCAGAGAGAATCAATCTCATCGATGAATATTGTACTAGGAGCATACGCACGAGCCAAATCGAATAAACAACGCACCATGCGCTCACTCTCCCCACGCCACTTTGAAGCTAACGTAGCCGAAGAAACATTGAAAAAAGTCGTGCCACACTCTGTAGCAACAGCCTTAGCCAGTAGTGTCTTGCCGGTACCAGGAGGTCCAAACATAAGAACACCTTTCCATGGTCTCCTAATTCCCTGTCACAACAAAAGAACATTATAATATGATCTTTTTACATTCTAAAGCAGATCCTGAGATATAGCTAGAGGATAATATAGCTCATACGACACATCTACGTGACTACGTCAACAAAAGACAGACCTGGAAGTACTCCGGCATCCACAGAGGAAGAACAACGGCTTCCTCCAGAAGTCGTTTTGCTTCACTAAGGCCAGCAACATCATCCCACCTCACTCCAGGACTCGTCTCCAGGACATCTCGTTCCAGCATAGCAGCTAGATCAGCATCAGGCCCCTCGTACTGTGGCTTCTTCGACTTTCCATCTTCCCCATCACCATTCTATCATTCCCACCAGGAAAAAATAAATAAAACAACGAAACTGAAAACCACATTCCAATTTCGTATAGAATACTTTAACTTACAGCTGCATCCCCTTTGCTAGACTTCCCAGTCCCCGTCCCTTTCTTCGCACTAGCAGACCCTCGTATCCCCGTGTTAACTTTGCTCGTCACCGCGGACTTCGCTCCACGGCCAGAAGCACCAGTCCTAGTCGGAGTACCACGAGCCCAAGCCCCGTCCGCAGTGGACTTGCGCACCCCGATCTGCCCGCCCCTGCCCGACCTCCTGCCGGACGTATCCCTATTCGGAGGCCCCCAAACATCAGGATCGTCCATGGATCCACCGCTCGAGGACGAGGCAGGGTACTCGTCCAGCGGCTGGAAAACAAATGACGACTTGGCATTGATTGGAGGCGACACGGCCCTTCGCCGTCCTCCCGCCGGAGCCGTCTCCTTGAAGGCCCGCCGCTCAGAGTCCAACTGTTTCACCACTTCCACCTCCTCCGAGAGCGCTTTCTTGGCGTTCATCCATTTCGTACGGACCAAAGGGTCGTCGAGCGTGTTCAGGTGCCTAAGATCATTGAAATTTGTTAACAATTTACGTATCCAACCGAAAAATTTAAAGCATTGAATTGGTAGATTTTCAACACTTATAAATTTGCCAATCTCGATCGCATTAACCGATGTGGGATTCTCAACATAAATTCTCGAGTGAGGGTCAAAATGGTAAAAAGGGAAAGGAGCGGTTACTTGTTGATCTGAGCAATGGCGCCGTCGAAGAAGATGACGGAGGTTTCGTAGAGGCCTTCGAGGGCATACTCTCGCGCCAGCTTCAGGTGGTCCTGTAGACCTCCCAACGTCGCCGTTCCCACCATTTTCTCTCTCTTCTCTCTCTTACCAGCTCTCAGTGTCGGCTTATTGTTCTTCTGCTTTTTAAAAATTTTTTTTTTCTGATTTCGGAGGACACGGCGTCGTTTTAACTGGTCCGAAGGACGATGAGATTACCGTTTCGGTTTTTTTTTTAGCAGGCCGTTGGCTAAAGAGAAGAGTAGGGCCCAATTAAAAGTTGGGTTGGTGGATTCGAACTAAAGCTCGAGAGAGGGCCTTTTTGCTTTCGGGGCGTTCAGATGATAATTGTAGAAGATAAACTTGTTAGACTACTATGATATAACATTATTGTAAGGATTATTTTTGAATATTTAGTTTTAATATTGATTTGTTATTCAAAGATTTTATTACTATGATATAACATTATTGTTAATGTAATGATTGATTTTACTCAGTTTAATGAATATTATCTACTGTTATCATGAACAATATTTTTATCTTTAACAAAATTTTAGATTATATTATTATAAATATGAACCAGAGAAATATACAAAATATTCAATCATGTACTGAAATAACCAAACATAGGACAGTACAGCTAGAACAACTACTTCTGTCCAGTACTGTTCCGTCCTATAGTTTCAGTCATGTCCAGAAGTCGTACCAAACGCACCCTACTAGAGTCTAATTTACGAGAGGTATTTCATAATTTTCGTTTGAGCTCCAATTACTTCCTTTTGTATAATATTAATGTTTAATATAAAGTTGAAAAAGTTAGTTCACAAGCGTTTATATAACCCAACCTGTTCTGGAAATTACAGAAGTTGCAACGAAATTGGAAATACAAAGCAAGGTTCAACATTTTATTTTTACGTGAAATTAAATTTTGTTCCGACTATCCGTCGTTCCTTCAAGATGGCCTCTCCATGGTGTTGTGCATCTGTTTTTTTTATTATGTTTTTTACAGTTAAAAGTGTTAGTTCATATTAATAATCCAAAATTCCTTGGAAAAAGATGACCAAGTTTCGCGGCTGAATGATTTATTACCCAATAAATGCACATAATTTTCGAGGACATCGTCGTTATCTAAACTAATCACTTTATTAGTCTAAAAAAAACTAATCACTTTATTCATCTTTATAGGAACATAATCTAGTTTACATAAATTACATTGTTTCGAATTGACTGTGACCGAATATAACCACAAGGGCGTCATTCTGATCTTGCCAATCCGTGGACTTTGCGACTTCATTAACAAAATCTACCGCCATTTTGCAATTTTTATACTGGATATCCACATGCACACTGCGGTAGTGTTGTTCAGTCACAATTGACAAAAGCAAAATTAACTCGAAAAAAGTATACATCGGATAGCGTACTTCACAATTACTCCATGTAGTTTCAATGGTCAAAATTAATTAGAAAAAGTGCACTTTAATAAATTTAAAAATTAATTTTAGTTTAACAAGCATAAACAAAACGGGGCATCACCGTTAGGTTCCAAAATGTTAACGGCAAAAACCAAAGGAAATCCAAACTTACATATGTGTGCGACATTACGTGGTTGCTTTCAGTTCACTATTATTTCAATTTTGATAGGATTTACAGATGTTCCTTCTCTCGATATGACATGCCCCAAAAAGACGATCCTCTCGAGACAAAATTCACATTTCCTAAATTGACATATAATTATTCCTTCCACAAAATCTGCAATATCATCTTCATGTGTTTCCTCCTTGTTAGGTAAGTATACCAAATATTGTCAATGAACACTGATATGTACTCATTCAAATATGGCATGAATGTGCGATTCATGAGATCCATAAATTTGGACGGGGTATTTGTTAATCCAAAGGATGACTAAAAACTTATAGTGTCCATACCTTGTGCAAAAAACCATTATTAACACATCTTTTTCTCGAATCTTGAGTTGATAATAGCCTGATTAAAGATCTATTTCAGAGAATACATGAACTCTTCTTAGTTGATCAAATAGATCTTCGATCTTTGGTAGAGAGTACCGATTTTTAATAGTAAGCTTATATAGTTTCCGACAGTCCATACACGTTTTCATAAATTTTCTTCTTCACAAACAACTAGAGTTCTCCATGGTGTTATCCAATACTTCTATTAGTTATGACTTCAACTCTTTTAGCTCTCTCAGGGCAATGCAATATGGTGCCTAATAGATTAAAACGTACCCTTCCACGAGTTCAGATAGTCCACATACTTCATATTCATTTGATCACATATACCTCGAATTATCTAATAGCTTGTTATGTGATATGTAGCATGTACAAGACCCACTAGGTATGAGACCATCCTCCATGTAAACAAATCATACCACATATGTCAAAGTCATACAGAAAACATACAAAATTTGGAAATCATCAAAATAGCATGTTAATAACATAACAAAGACAAAATTATCTTACCTCAAACAATCCTTAATCTCACATCCTAAAATTCTCTCTCCTCATTAATAGCCCAATGTCTCCAAATGTCTAAACAAAAATTAAGTTAATCTCCTAAGAGATTTCACACCTAAAGTCAAGTAGTATAAGGACCAGACTTGCCCTTCAAACTCAAAATCCTTAATTTAATTTTTCAATAGTTCCTAGTTTACCCGATCATCTTTTCCACTTTTTACAAGCATGATTCGTGAGTTTTTTTTGATTTATATGAATTAGAATAAAATGAATGGACAAAAAGACAGGATTTTACCCCTTAACTCTAGCATGGTTGTTCCTTATTCATCCATCTTTCTTCGCTCCTTTTGATCTGGTAGACCTCTTCTCCTTCTCATGGGGGGGATTTCGTGAGCCTTGTTAGGTGTACTAAACAAGAGGTGACTACTCTCTATTTAAGGTTTAATTAAGGTTTCAAACCATAGATTTGCCAAAAAATGGCTAGGGTTAAGTGGTAACTTACCAAATACTCCCCAGATTAATGGGAAAGGATAAAAAGGTTATTAAAACTTTAACATTTATCACTTTAATTTATTTGATTCTTACAAGAAGAGAGAGGACGAAGAAGTAGCTGTCTAAAGTGAGCCTAATAAATTACAACGGTTAGTTCTTTCCACAAAAATCAGAGAGTAAGTACAAAGGACAATAGCAAATCTGGATAATCAAGATCATTCACAAATCTGCAGTTATGAGCTTCAGTCATCACGCATTGAACTTCAGTATGAGTAGATGAGCTACTTTAGATGCATATTCTGAAGTACTTGCTAGAGGTGAGCATTCGGTATATCCCATCCGAAAATCTTGAACCCGAATATACTAAATACCGAATAGCAAAGAATAATCATCCTGATCCTTTACCGAAATTTTTTCAGGATAATCTTGATCTCGAAATAAAATTTTGGAATAATCCTGAAAATCTCGAACAGAAGGGAGGGCGAGAGTGTCTGAGGGAGTGCGGGAGTGAGCGATAGAGGCGGGGGAGGAAGAGTTAGAGGGAGGGGGAGGAGGTAGGGCGGCAAGGGAGGTCGGGGAGGGAGGAGGAAGGAGAGAATAAGAATGGAGGCGGAGGTTTGAGGTGGGAGGATGGAGTAGAGAGGAGGAAGGAAGAAGGATTGGGGGAGGAAAGGGTTTATTATATACATGAAAAATTAAAATTTAGTCTCAGATTTTGTAAAATCGCGGTAAATCCCGAATTACTACCGAATACCGAAATTCCCGAAATTTTCGAAAACTCATGACGAATAATATCGCGATCCCGAAATCTAGAATACTGTAAAAAATTCGGAATTTCGGGAATCCCGATACCATTTGCACACCCCTAATACCTGCAATCAAACTTAAATGCAATAAGCTCATAAATTGCTTAATTAATTTAAGTTTTGTTGGAAGCTTCATTGTGTTGTGAACGAAATGCGTGAAATAAAGAGCGTAAGAGTTTGAGAACATGTTATCGGTTGACCGCACCAACGTCTAACATTTGGTATCGAGATGACATAAAAAAGAAACTACAATTTACCAGATTTCTTGTAGTACCAACGAACATGTTACGGCTTTCACACAACCTGAATGATTTTTGCAGGATCGTTAAGAAACCGGGCGATTTATGGGACTTGCCACGAGTGGCTGTCGATGCTCTAGGTGCTGCGATGTTGGTTACAATAGTTCTTGATTTGTAGCTTATCTCTTTTGGGGCCAATTGTCCCTCTACCCGAAACAAAGCAGTGCCTTCGACCCGGACTTCCCTGGTTCTCTGGCTACGCCAATGAAACCTAGACTAGATTCACTACTAACTTGGGGCCTGGGGCATATCGTTACGTGCATTTGTATGATCCATTGTTATCTGTACAATTTCCCCTGAGATGAAGCACCTGATGAGCTATGAAATGGTTAATACCATATGCTTTTTTTTAGAATGTTAATAGCATATGCTAAGAAGACAGAAAAGCATAAGACAATTTAGACCAACATATAATTCATTTTTTTTATTCTGATAGATGCATCAAAGAGTATTGAGTATACAATTAATTTCCCATTTCTATGGATTAATTGCCTCCTCTTTGGAAGTCCTATATGGACCAAATTGCAGCAGTTTTACTCTACCAGTCCATGAGCCACCAGCTCTTCTAGTCCCTTTCTCAATCTTCCAGCAGCTGCTCTACAGTCGTCCTCTTTCAAGCCTCCAAAGGATATCCTAACATGTCCCGGGCACCCGGATGCTGCTCCCGGGATCAGAACCACTAGGTGCCTCGTTGCAAGCCAGCGAACAACTTTAGCATCATCGACGTACTGCTCAGGCAGCTTCGCCCACAAGTATATTGCACCTTCTCCGCCTTTCACTGCATCTTTCCCCAAGGGGGAGAGGGCCTCCCGAAGGATTTCTCTGTTCTTCACCAGGTCTTTCACTTGCTCGGTTACCCACTCGGGACCCATTTCCAATGAGTAGAGGGCTAGGCGCTGCGAAATCAGCGGAGCACAGATCGGTATACAGTCTTGGATTTTCAGAAGTTGAGCAGCGAGACCATCCACCTCTGTTGGAAATGCTATCTGCAAGTGCAATAGAAGTCAGCCTTATGATTGCATCTTTTTGATCTCCACCACATAGATTACTTACATATCCGACTCGCCACCCCATCATTCCATAGGCTTTCGAGAACGAGAAGATATTGACGATATGATCTCCTTCCACACAAGAGTGCTTTCGACCATCATACATGAAGTACCTGCGTACAATGTTTAGAAATCATTACTAAAGTGCATTCATCTGGTGCAAAAGAGAATGTCTCGACGCAGAGCGAAAAACATACTCATAAGTGTTGTCAACAATGAGCCAGGATCCAGCTTCTTTGCACAAATCTGAAATCCTCTACTCAGCACAAAGTTGAAATCTACTCAGAATATTCAAATGGCCATCAATAGGAGGACAGGGGAACAGAACAAGCAAGGTGAACCTGAAGGAGGGGAGCTGGAACATAGGTCCCGGACGGATTGCCTGGGTTGACAATAGTCACGACTTTTGGGACCGGTTTCATTTCTCTCAATGTTTTCTCCAACCATACTGAAATGGACAGCAATACTTGTCAGCTGAACATACTCGGCATGATCTTTCCAGAAAGTGTTACCTAATGAAGGAAGCAAATTCCTAAAATGAGAAAAGCTAAGAGATTCACCTGCATCTGGATGAAGAGTCTCAGGATCAGCAGGACCCACCAATATATTGGTGACGCCTGTCATCTGGAACGACATGTATGCGTTGAAGTAGTATGGAGCAAACATAACGACAGAATCTCCAGCATCACACAGTGCAAGAACAAGATTCACAAACGCCTGCAAATACAGAACTTCAAAGTAATTCTTCGGGATCATGGCATCGTCTATAAGACGAGAACAACAATATTATCATTTCCTTTTGGCCATTTTAGGAGCATCGAAGAGGTCTGCAGCTCGTGAATGTTACTTCTTGTAAACTGGTTATTGTTGGATAATTTTCTTACAACCATAGACTAAAAAAGAAGTGAATTGTCCCAAAGCTAGCTACGTAAATAAGTATATTTCAGCTTTGAAGCAAAGGAAGAATGTGAGTCCGAACGTGTAGGGCCTGTCACCTGATTTGCACCTGCAGTGACCATCACTGAAGATTTGACCAGCTTGTTTTCCTTCCTCAGCTGCAAAGACAACAGAAAATAATATCAGTGACATTATACGTCCAGAACATGCCAGCTGCAACAGGACCGCTGTTATGGAAAAGGTCGAAGCACAAAAGAAAAACCAATGACTGAAATAGAAGTAGACTGTGTGATAATGTCCACTCTCATTGCATTTACTATTAAAGCATCGAGAATAGCTCTTCGTAGAATCAATAGATATCCTTCTCCCAAATTGTCTTAGTGAACGTAGCCAACAATATTTCATTGATTACCCCAAAAACAACCAGATGCAGCTCTTGAATGGTCATCTGGAAATATCCGACCCTATGAAATGCATACCTTATCGATCAATGATTCCCTAAGCTCTGGAATGCCTTCATCAGCACCGTAGCGACTAATAGCAGGGTCCCACACTAGTTCTTTCACCTTCTCCAAAGCCTCCTTAGGTGGTTGCCAATAAACCACTCCCTATAACGGATATCAGTGGTAAACAGAATCTCGACAGAATTCAAGCAGTTACTATGGCATTCTTGCATTAGCATTTCCCGAACACAGAGAATAAACCAGTACATAGTGCACCGCGAAACTAGCAAACAGCATGGGATTTGTCCAATAATTATACAACTTCAGTTTCACAAAATTGTGAAAAATGCGTGAAATTGCCTGAATCTAAGGGAATAACAAGACGAATGACATGTTTCCTTGAAAACAGAGAGAGGATAATGAATGTGCATGGGATGTTTTACATTAAGGTCTGATCATCCTAACTTGGAAATATTATAATTAAATTTCCTCCGCCTTACTTATCATTCCGATCAGAGGTACCGCTAAAATTTTCCATGTCATCACTCCCAGCCTCTCATTGAACATTTAAACACAATAATGATGCAGAAACACCAGAGCTACACCTTCCTCTCCCACAAATGAACATAAAACATCTGCAACAAACCTGAGCCAACGAAATAGGATTCTTCAGTCCCCGTTGCAGCTCCTGTATCTGCAAAATCCAGAACAAAATCCCAAGCCAAGAATTTGGATGTTAATTTGCCTTGGACTACTACAAGCACCTACACCAAACACAAAACTGTAGGAAACTTCATTTACAAGCATGATCCTCCCATTTCCCCGATCAAGTTCATTTTTTTACATTTCCCGATGTTCCCAACTACCCACCAACACGAAGCCACAATAAAATACATAGCCGACCCCTACATAGAATCCGACAATACTGGACTCTGAATAACACTGATACAACGAACACTTTCTCCAACATCTAACCAACCACCAACCAACACACAGCCACAATAAAATACTACGCACTTTCCACCACCAGACTAGGCAACATTTGAGACCCAATCTTATATATTACCCTACAGTACTCGACTGTGGATCATCCCCACGCAAATCCATAAAAAGTCTTTTAGTGCTAGCTCTTCCCATGATCAAACATAATCCAAAAACCCAAAAAAATCTCCTAAAAACCAATTTAATTACCTGAACCATCACAGGCATCTCAGTCTCTACAGCCCTCCGACCAAAAGAACCCATCTTTCTTTTTTCCCTTAGAACAATTATAAACAAACTACTAGCGTTCCAAAAGGTTATCAAGTAGCTTAGGTTAAGCTGATTTCTCCTTGACCCACCAACTAGAATGGCCTTAAGTCAACAACTTTGGAGGCTTTTTATAGTGGAAATATTGTGCACGACAGGGGAGGGAGGTTGTGGGGGATAGGTGAGAAGGGCCAATGGAGGAAGTAGTAATTAATATCAAGAATCCGATAATTTGGCGAAATTAGCTTAGGACAACAACAACCCACCGACGACAAGAGCTGCTTTTGACTTTATTAAGCCAAAAAAGTAACTTGCTTCTCACAAATTATCATTTCTAATTACAAGGGTTTACTTTTTTTAAGAAGATAAATGTATTATTATAAGTTAAACGAAGTTTTGAATCAGGCAACAATAATAAATAATTTGATATCTTTATCATTTTTCATAAGATCAACTCTATCTTTAACTTTGACTAGTTGCGATGAGCATGATACCAATGCAAATAGACCACAAAAATATTCTTTCTATTTGGTTAAATAGCCATGAAATAATTTTATCACTTTTGAAGAAGATTCTTCTTAAAAATTTAAACAAAGATTGATCAAATTGATAAGTATGAAGTATAATAACAAAAAAGTTAGTTCTTCTATCATTTTTAATACTCCGATCACATTTAAGAAATGGGACAAGACAGAACAGTACTGGACAGAACTACTTGTTCTAGCTGTACTGTCCTATGTTTGGTTATTTCAGTACATGATTGAATATTTTGTCTATTCCTCAATTGTATATGTATAATAATTTAATCTAAAATTTTGTTAAAGAAAAAAATATTCTTCATGATAACAGCAGATAATATTCATTAAACTGAGTAAAATCAATCATTACATTAATAATAATGTTATATCATAGAAATAAAATCTTTGAATAAAAAATCAGAATTAAAACTAAATATTCAAAAATAATCATTATGAATTTAGATCATGTTAATTACATTATAAATATTTTTAATATGATATCATATAATTAAACAAGTATGTTTTTGTAAAGATAAAATATTATTAAAAATTATTCATGCATGTACACTATAACAAATGGGTATGTTAAATTTATTTATTTGAGTGACTCACTAAAATAATATCATTGTAAATATGTATGTGTTGATCAAATATATAGATTAACCACTTTCATATTTTTATATGGATTTATATCCGAAATATGAAATATAGAAAATTTAAATGAATCCTAATTAAAAAAATTGTATATAAGATCTAAAAATTTATAGTAGAGAAAATGATTATTAATGATTGAGTTAAATATGATAACAAATAAGAAAAAAGAAATAATATAAGGTAAGATGGTAAAAATATGTCACAAGAGATTTCTGTTCTTGGACAAAAAATTTTGTCCCATGGAAATAGGTGGGACAAGAAATTAGGAGTGGGCTTGGACAAGGATTCAATTTTGTCCTGTCCATTTCTTATGCCAAACATAGGCTTGGACAAAAAACTTTGTACAGTCCTGTCCAAGTCTTATTACCAAACGCACCTTGCACCGAAACCGACTAATCTATATATATATATTTTTTTTTTTGAGATCCTATTCTAAATTCTATTCTATTACATTAGAAATGCTCATGTCAGGAGTCGAACTCTGGACTTCACCCCACATGAGTGGGAACAATGCCACTGGACCAATTGGTCTCGGCAATCTATATATTTATTTTTATTACGTAATTTCGGCTTTTCTTGCACCGAAACCGACTAATCATGGAAGATTTTGTTTCTTGATTATTTTATTTCTGGATTCTTGAATTTTTCCCGGAAAAAGGTCACTTTGCTTTAAATGCTAGTCTTCTTTTGTCAAAAACAAAAGCCAATTTGTGAACTTGTAACCGTCAACAGTAATGTTTCCTAAAATTTTCGGACTCCTTGCATCCAATTCTTTTTCCTAAATTGTCATTTTATTTATTTTTTGCTACAATTGTTACAAGAGACCAACAAAGTACAATCGACAAGTGTATTGGGACCAAATTTAGTTCGCTAGATTAATATACATGACCATATTGTACAATAAATTAATTCAATCATAATTGTTCTAACCATTTGGAACTATCTTGATATATTTAACGAAACAATTGGTGTAAAATTATTCAAACATATATAAACGAACTATTTGAACGTCTCAAATCAACAGAGTAAAACTATTTAAACGTACCTGACTAAATCATCTACTTGAAATTATCCAAATGTACATAGTAGACCATTTATTATAATTGAACAAAACTATTCAAATATTGAGAAATGTCATGTAAAAGAAATACATTTACAAGAGCAAATCTACTTCATAATGCATGATTTTTATCTTCTAGAATTTAATGTTTGAATAAGTGACTAGGTTATCATTTTGATATCTTAAGAATAATTGTGTTTTAAGTCTAATTGAAACATTAATTAGTAACTTCGGTCTTCGTTATCTTAATTTTATACCTAGTGAATGAAAGCATTATGTAGATGGATTAGAAAACTGTGGGTATTAACTAAAACTTCGTAAAAACCATAATCTTGACATAGAAAGTCAATTTGTAAGAGTATTGTGCTTGTTTTGTCTCCATTAATTTGCAACTATTTTCGTTATGTTTCTATTTTCATATATTTCATTACAACAATAAATCTCCTCGCGAAAATAATTATTTTCCCTACTACATATGATTGATCATTTAGATTTCATATTCAAACTCATAGTTACGAACCTTATTTATTCACTATATTATTTGATTGCATGTTTAATTACTCTCAATTTTTCGAACATCAAATTCTTGCACCTGCCAGGCAGATGGGGCCCGTCAGGCATTCAAAGGTGGGTTTTCACCTCTAATCCTCTTGCATGCGTAAGGATTCCCAATGGCCGCTAGGGCTTGCATGCTTTATCAGCCCAATGTACGTTAGGTTTTCGAATTTTTTTCCTAACACTAACTTTTGTTTCATACTTTGAGTACTTTCATTCCAATTGCTCATGTACTACCTTAAACACCTCCAAAATACAAAAACACTAATTATAGTTCTATTCTATGACTCAAACTCAAATAAATGGCAAACGTCTCATTAAAAGACAACAAAATTGAATGAAAATACAACTAAATATAATCAAAATATGCACAAATACATGAGCATTTTTACACAAACATGTTCTAACTCTCATCTATTTTAAACATCTCACACTATATCTAATCAAACACTCATCCGAATTTATCAAAATCATCAGGAATATTTAACTTGAGACTTGTCACTTCATTAGTTATGTATTATTCTCAAACACATTGCAAACACTTCACTTTTCTTTCATACTTCACTTGTTCATTTCTAACTTTTTACAATCATTTCACTTTTTAATATTTTTCTTGTAGCTTCTATGTTTTTTCCTCACTTTCACGTTTTCCACTTCAGCTTTCTTTCTTTTTTGCATATATCCAAGATAATGGATCTCGACTTCTTTTTTAGCCTTAATTCTATTCTTTGGTGTGTCATGAATCGACCCAGCGTTTTCAGGATCAGCTAGTTAGCGCATTACTTATTCATCTCCTCCAAGAGCGTTGCATCGACCTTAACCCTTGGCACCTGGTCGGCTTCTTGGTGAATGCGAATGAGACCAGCAGTAACTAGGTCGTCTTCTGGGATCATCGCAGGCTATTGTCCCAGATGATGAAACATCTTGTCTCGAAATGAAGTCCTAGTCTGGTTTGATGGCCTATCGGAGGCATGTATTAGACGTTATCTATTTCCACAGGGCTGATGGACAAAGGAATGGGTGATGGTAGTTCATGGTTAGGAGCGGTGGTGGTGACGGTAAGAGGGTGATCATGGTTTTCGAGTGAGAGCTTAGTTTTTGGTTGATATAACCAATATTTACTTAATTGATTAAATTTAGTTCGGTATAATCTTTGAATTCAAGGTGATACTCAATATTATTGTATTGTTTAAAACATTAAATTCGGAAATTTTAATCAAACTAAATAGTTGGTTAATCATAGTTGTTGGTTGATAGAGAAATTACTCGTAATTATTTTTTCTTTGGTCTATATTATTTTGTTTTGAGATTCTAAGTAGATCAATTCAAATTTTAACTAAATATTTTAACAATTATTTAATATTATGGTGTTTTGAGTTACTTAAATTCGAGCTGAGTTAACATAATACTGTCATTATTTGGTATAAGAACTTGTTGATGGTATTCATAGTTTAATCACTTCAGAGCCAGCTTCACCAAAAAAATTCGCCAGAGCCATCATTTTTTAATGTAGTTTGCTCACGGGATTCCGGAAAAAGTTGGGAATGGAGCGAAAGATAAGGACAAGTCAACGTTTCACTGGACAGAGTAATAGTCTAATAGATGGATACTGTCGAGAACAAACCGAGGTAAAAAGTTAGAACCTAAAATTATGGATTGTAATAAGTTAAAAGCGGATCAAAAATTGAGGAGCGACTTTCTTTATAGGTAGCATAACGACAGGACAATGTGCTGGATTCGTTTCAGAAATTTGTTACATTGCCCAATTGTGTTTGGAGATACTTAAAAATACTATGATTAATTATTAATGTATGATTAAAAGATTTTTCGAATTTAAATAATTAAAATTTTTGCAGTCTTAAATAATAATTATAAATTTATTAAATTCTTGTTCAAAATGTATAAAATTATTGCCATTATATGCTAATGCTTTGGTTGTCTGATTAATTCAATTCATATGCGATCGATCCATTACATTACATGCGCATATAATTGGACTTTTATTCTGTTCATACGCAATCCTTCTTGTTTATGCATTATTTGGTCAAGTTTTTTTGTGTCGGATTTGATCCAAGCAATATATTGCGAAAGTAACCTCTCTAAAAGATTTGTTCGACTGAAAAAATACAGACGTAATGTCTGTTGTATATTATGCGATTTGTGCTTGGTCCAAAGAAAAATACATTTCAGCCAATCAACCATATTATACTAATCTAAATACATGTTATGCGTGTTATTACTTATGCGAATTGTGGCCGCCCAAAGGAAGACACAATTTGGCCAATTAATATTACGTCTGTGATGATAACTGTGTGATGATTGTCCAATGGGTAAATTACTCTCAAGTCCTGTCTTATTGCTGTTTTTTAATAGGTTCCTTACATTATTTGAATTAGATATAAGATCCTATTTTTATAACGAAATATTGTCATAAGGTCCTCGGACACCAGAATCCCAGATTTTCTCGGACGATGAGTCATTCGGAAAGACCAAATTGTCCCTTGGTCAAAACTTAAGTCCACATTTAAAAAACATTTTTCCCATTTTATAAAGTACAAACCCTTCCAATAGTTGCCCAACCCTAATTTTGAATCCATTCTCTCCCTCTTCTTCTCCAACCCTCTTCTTCTTCTATTACATTTGTCTGTGAAGTCGAAGCTGGAGTTGGGTCGAACTACATTGAAGTTTGGTCGAAGTGGGAGGTCGGGTCCAAGCTGGAGGTCGGGTCCAAGTTGAAGGTCGTGTCTAAGCTAAATATCGAGTTCAAGCTAGAGGTTGAAGCAGGAGGTTAGGTCAAAGCTGGAGGTCAAGTCGATGCTTGAGATTGGGTCGAAGTCAAAGCTGGAGGTTGTGTCAAAGCTAGAGGTTGTGTCAAAGCTGGAGGTTGGGTCAAAACTGGAGGGTAAATCGAAGCTCGAAATATGCTAGATTGAAGTTTGGGACGAAGGTTGGGTAAAAGCTTTTTCTTTACTTTTGGTTTAAGTTTTGACCGAGGGGCAATTTGGTCTTTTCGAATGACTCATTGTCGGAGAAATCTGGGATTTTGATATCCGAGGATCTTATGATAATATTTCATTATAAAATCGGGATCTTATATCTAATTCAAATAATTTAGGGACCCTATTACAAAAATAGCAATAAGACAGAGACCTAAGGATAATTTTATCCTTGTACAAATTATCATGTAAATAATTATCAGTCCAAAGATAGATTATTATTTGACAAAACTAATCATCAATATTTGATCATTGCATTGAGAATATTGTTTATAGTTAATTTCTCTGTCCAAAGACTAAAAATTAATGTTTTGCTAAATATTTTGTGATGAATCCCCAATACAAAATGGGGTCAATTGACCTCACTCAATATAAAGTACCTTCGTCTCTGTGTGTGTAAGCATACACGTGATTTGCCTTTCGATGCATGCACGAGTGAATTTTAGCTTATCTTGGATGTGCATCCCTAAATTTTAGGAATTTCATCTACTATATTTTAGGACGTGATATTTACTAGATATTCTGTTAGTTATCTATATTTAGGTTGTTTTCCTACTTAGTTGTTTATTTCGGCTAGAATCCCTTTAAATTAGGAAGGAGAGTGTTGGCCAGCCTTGAACTCCTTATTTAGAGTTAGTTTTCATTTAGGAAGTTGTAAGACTTTGGAGCCTCCTATATAAAGAGGCATCCTCTCTCAATAATAAGCAGACCTTTCAGAATATTTCGAGTTATAACTAAGCTTTGGCTAGTTGTGTGAGTTTTAGATGCTCATAGTGCGTTCTTGCTTGAGCTAGTGTGTCGCTTGGCTAGAACAAACGTTTCACTTATCAAGCAGATCATCCATCCCTGCTTGTGGCATGATACGACTTAGGATCAAGGTTCATAAGTTTTTTGCGGTGGGTTAAGGTCAATTCGTGCCTTAGTTCTTGCAGGTTCTTTGTGAGTTGTGATCTGTGACATTCTAATATGGATTGTTGCTCCGAAGTCATACCATTGCAAATATGGATTGTTGCTCCGAAGTCATACCACCAGTCATTGGACACATCTTTGGTTGCCATATTCACTTATGTTATCATACTTACATGCATACTTGAGATCATAGCAACCAAATTGGTAACATCCTCTTCAACCGTATTAGCTTACTTGCCATTGGTTTTCATTTTCTTCCACTGTTGGCAATCTCGGTTAAAGTGCCCCTTCTTTCCATAATGGAAACATGACTTACTTGTCTTGGGATTGTCAGTCGAAGGATCAAACTTCCTTTTCTTCTCTTTGGATTTATTGGAAGTCTTAGTGTCAGACTCAATATTGTTTACCTTAGACTCCAATCCTTCGAACAATTGTTTGTCACAAATCTGAGATTCATCCTTGATTCGAATGTGTGTAAGGAGTTAGTCTATGGTAAGAACTTCCGAAGTATGGAGTAATTTTTTACAATAATCATTCCAAGATTTAAGCAACTTAGCAACTATAGCCATAATCTGGAGTGATTCCGAGACCTCCACCTTCACATCTTTAAGTTTGGAAACCAAAACTTATTATTCATCTACTTGATTCATCAGGGACTTGTTATTCATCATAGTAAATTCAAAATATTTTATATAAAGGAACTTGTCGGTACCTTGTCTTGTCGAGTTGTACTTAATCTTTAGAGTAGTCCATATATCTTTTGGGGACTTGATTGACTAATAAAGGTCATAGAGTCAATCGGAGAGGGAGTTGAGAATGTGTCCACGACAATGAACCTCGTCGTCCTCCCATTTCTTCCTAGCGACTTGTGCCTTGTTTGATTCTGCCACTATGGTAGTCTCTCCTTCCTTTTGTGTTGGTGGGGATGTAATAGGGGCTATGGTAGAATCAATGAATTAGAACACTCCAAGTTCCATAAGCAAGAATGTCAACTTGTCCTTTCATCGGGTAAAGTTGGTACCATCGAACCCGTCTAACTTAATGAGATCTTGATTGATCACCTTAATGAATGTGGTTGTCTCCATCTTAGCCAAAATATTACTTTAAGTTTGTTGAAGATCATTTTATAAACCAATAGTTGAGACAAATATGCTTGAAACCAAGAAGAAATCGAAATAGGACAAATTTGAAAATAAAATCAGAAATCAAGTTGTTTGATGTGGCAGATTGTATACCCTTTGGCATTCTGGCTGTATCTTTCTCGTTCGAACTTCAATTAATATGATCTTGGTATCCACAGAAAGATGAAAGAAAGATCTACAACAATGTCTCTCTGTGTTATCTTCAGATTCTGTCCATAAAGTGTCCAAAATAATCTTCAAAATTGAATATTATTGCTAGATTTTTCTTTGACTTTGGTACTTCTTCTTTTGGACTATTTCTTGAGACGTGGATTGAGTCCCCTGTCCTTAAAGTAATATTTCCCCACTATTATTGCCAATGAGTTTATAGTAAATCTAATCCTATGATTAACTCAAGAATTGGATGTTCTAAATGGCAATACTTAGAACATCCCCTCTAAAACTAATAGGAAAAAGTACAAATAAGTCCTGTAGTTTTGCGCTTTTTGACATATGATCTTGTACTTCAAAAACGACTAAAAAAGTTTTGACGTTAGCTTCGGAGTATCACTTTTAGTCCCCCAAACCTAAATTCGTCCCGAACCTATGGAAAATTACTTTTTTATCCCATTTTTTTTTTTACATTTTAGTCCCAAATCCCAAATTTTTTTTAATTATATTTATTATATCAAAGTAGTATTAAGTTTGTTTTATTTTTTCTCGTAAAACATCTTCTACAACTTTAAAATATCTTAATACTAAGCCGATTAAAAATCAAGAACATCAATTAACTAAAGACCAATAAAACAAATTAAACACCGAACGAACTGCCCCGATTATACTTTGAGTATGATTCCCAACTGCCAGCGAACATCGATCTAACATCCTCCGACAATGGCGACTACCAACACTTCGATGTTCTCCACTAAGGAGAAGCCTCAGACGGCGATTGTGGCAAAGACCACAGGCCAGCGTTCTCCTTTGCACCGAGGCAACCAATGCATTTTATGTTTCCCATGCACTCTCCATCGCCCTATCCCACAGTTCCACCGTCCACTCCCTCCTCGCCTGCTCGTCACCCAGCTTGTCCGCATGTTATCTTCCTTCGACAACAACCGCATCGAGCGACTGGCATAAATTCACCAATTTCCCCTCCTCCTTGCCCTTCCAATATCTGCGATCTCACCAGCCTGGACTCGATAGAATTCCGCAAATACCCCTCACCTGCTTCCAAGTTTACAGTCGGGAAACTGGAGGTGCTCCTCCAAAACCTCTGCTACTTCTCTTGCTCCAAGGAGTCTGAGATCGAGGAGGTTTACAAGGTTCACTATTAGGACTTCATCCTTGTTATTGACGACCTCCGATCTCTTCTCTCCGATGTGGAGTCCCTCAAGTCGGCTCTCTCTGACTCTAACTCCAAGCTCCAGTCTGTCGCTGGACCTCTCCTCGCCTCACAAGAGACAAGGAGAAGAAGAACAAGAGAGTGGGAGATGGTTGAAGGAGAGGAGGAGGAGGTGGTTGGTGTATTTAAAAATTGGGGGAGATAATTTGGGACTAAAATGTAAAAAAAGGGATGAAAAAGTAATTTTCCATAGGTTCGGGATGAATTTAGGTTTGGGGGACTAAAAGTGATACTCCGAAGCTAACGTCAGGACTTTCTTAGTCATTTTTTAAGTACATGATCATATGTCAAAAAGCGCGAAACCACAGTACTTATTTGTACTTTTCCCAAACTAATATGATGTTTTGTATGATGAATGAAAAAAGGAAAGAATGATTGGAGGGTTAGGATTCCTACTCTATTTATAGAGTTCTAAAAGGCACAAAAAAGCAAGTTCCAAAAGCCATGTTCATCCATTTTCAAAGGACATGTTCTTTCCTAATTTGAAGAGTCACCAAGTGAACCATGAAAGGATAAAAATGTTCCTACATGGAGAGTCACCATGAGTTCTTCTCCTTTATTCTCATCTATCCTTTTAAATTTATTAACCATTTGTATCTCTTGGTTTGAAACCAAGTAACACCAAACATCTCAATTGTGTAACACCAACAATTACAACTTTGTACGATCCATTTTTTTGTCTCGGAACAATATGTTTCGACTTGGTGGGAGCCTACGATCCGAACAATCCTATAACGGGTCTTTTGAGTTGAAAGGCTCGCAGAGGAAACCCATCCTGCAAGTTGTCCCGGGACGTCAACTCAGCATGGGGAGGTCAACGTGCTCCTTTGTAAAAACATTCAAGATGTAGTAAGTGCGAGAACTTTTCAACCTAAAACTTCTTTAAGATATAACAACTCCATCATCTATTGATTTGAGTATTCGCCAGTTTTTAGTATGCATCTTTGTTGATTAATCTGAAACCGAAGAGAGTATATACATCACGAGTTCCAAATAATTTCTTATATTGTCATTTTTTTAGAAATAATTTCTAATAGTTTTTTTTATAGTTTATTACATGATCAAAACCTAACAAAGAAAGTGAATACGGAAATAATCAAAATAGAACGAAGAAAAACGATTCAGAAATGCAGAGAAATAGCTAATTTCTATTTACGCGAATCAAAAAGCTCTACAAATAATTAATCGCCAAATCATCCATGTAAAAAGTGTAATTAATCATTAACTACTAAATGTTTAATAATGAGCTTCCCAATCTTAATGTAGAGCTGACAAGTGACACGCAGAGATGAGGCCCAAGTGTCAAACTTCAATATGATCCTCATGTTTTAACGTGCTTGCAAGAAAGTACTCAGGTACAATATCACTTTAGTCCCATAATTCTTGGACTTGTGCACTTTCATTCTTCGTATCGTCTTCGAGTCTTTCTTTTCTTCATTTGATAAAACCTGCCGCAGAAGTTTTAGGCAATTTTCATTGGAATTTTGATGTGTGCTCTAATTGCACCTAGGAGTCCTTATTGTTTGATTGGGGAATTTATTATTATCTTTTATTACAAAAATAACTTTTACACTCTGACAATAATTTAAAAAATTGTTCATTTTCTTCTGTAGTGTCTTGTCTCTTTCTCCTTTCTTGTGTTCTTTTCTTTTCGATTCTGTTTGGTTTTTTCCTCCTTCGGCAGCAAAGCTAACGACTAGACCAACAACCTTATGGGGTGGAGTGGTAAGGACTCCTCCTCGCTTAAGCTAGGTCTCGAGTTTGAGTCCTAGTGTATGCAGTGACGCTTGTTGGGAGAATGCACCCCCTAAATGGGTCTTCAGAGTTCGAGCCCAGAGTAGTCAACAGCGGGCCAGATGCTGGGTGGGTAACATAAAAAAAGCTAACGACTAGAGACCATATAAATAGTTAGTGCATATACGGAACAAAGGTCGATTTGCTCAATTTTTATGAAAAGATGCAAATTCATATCAACAAAATCTTAAGACATCCGTGGCAAGATCCATGCAGTAGCCAGTTCCCCAATTACTTTACGAACATTTTTGACATGTCAATACAAATAATTAAAAAATATAAATTATTAATGTTTAGTTCAAGTTTCCAAGTGATAAATCATACTCATATTCAAAATTAATAATGTAAAACACTTTACTTTTTAGCAAGGTTTTAAAAACACGATCCGACCGGTCAGACTGCGAATCGGGATTTAGGGCAGGTCATTTATATGTTAAAAATAGAGTCTGGTCGGACCAGACAATTTCTGGCTGATCGGATGATTTACCGAGAAAATCTAGTCGGACCAGACGGTTCAACCAAAAATTTGATATTTTTATATATTTTTTATAAAATTTATAAATTATTTACCTATATACCTATCTATATTTTAAAAAATTACTTAAAAATCAGGAAAAAAAATCTAGTCCGACTAGCAGTTGGTTTGATCGGACTGACTGACCCGGAGGTCAGACCCAGTTTCAGGTCAACCTCTAGGTCATAGTGCATGGGCTAACGAACCTTTGCCGAAATCTTCATCGGCCCGTAAGCTCTTCTCCAACGGATCAATAACAGTGTGACAAAGGCAACAAAACATCCGGGAGACAATAAAACAATTTACAAAACTAACCTATGGTAGTTTGGATGACAATAGTTATTGTCTCGTTTCTTATAGGTTAGTAGGTCAATTCTCACCTATTAAAAAAATAGAACAATTTTGGTGGAAGAGAAACAAATCCAATTTTTTAAAATCCATACAATTTGAACCAACCTCTCTAAATTTTAAGTTCAAAAAAATTTACAAGTCCCTTCCGGACTTGTCGCATTCAATTTTTTTTAGACATTTGCAGGACACTTTGATAAAAGAAGTTAAAAACTCATGTTCAGATTTGAATAGTTTTTGAAGAGAACATAAAAGAAAACTTAAACCTTTAAAAAGTATGGTATAACTTTAAGGGAAAATTAGGCTAAAGTCCCTGTACTTTGGAGTTCTACCATTTTAGTCCCTAGTATTTAAAAATTACTCTTTAAATCCCTACTAAGCATAATAACCGAACTTTATAGTCCTTAAAAATCAACATAATTTTTTTAAGACCATTATACCCTTCGTTTGAAAAATTAAATCTAATCAATAAAACCTAACCTAACCTAACCGACTCAACTCGACCAAATCAATTAAACCAAATCAATAAAACCAAACCTAACCTAACCGACTTAACTCGACCAAATCAATTAAATCAAATCAATAAAACCTAACCTAACCTAAACCCTTTCCTAGCCAAAGTTGATCCACAGCCTCCTCTCCCCGCCGTCGTAGATACCGGAACGACGATGGCCCAACAAGCACCACACCCTTTCCTCCTCTGCTGGTACATCATCTCAAACCCGCACGTGATCTTCATCCCCAGCTCCACCTCCAAGAACTCGCCGAGTCCCTTCGCAGCATCGGGTAGCACATTGGAGCCTCGAACCTCTTACTATGCATAATAACTGAACTTTGGGGATTCAACCATTTTAGTCCCTACTATTTAAAAACTACTCTTCGGATCCCTACTATGCATAATAACCAAACTTTTTAGTCCTTAAAAATCAACATAATTTTTTAAAGACCATTATACCCTTTGTTTGAAAAATTAAATCAAATCAATAAAACCTAGCCTAACCTAACCAACTCAACCCGACCAAATCAATTAAATCAAATCAATAAACCTAACCTAACCTAACCAACTCAACCCGACTAAATCAATTAAACCAAATCAATAAAACCTAACCTAACCTAAACTTTTCCTAACCAAAGTCGATCCACAGCCTCCTCCCCCCGCCGCCACAGGGACTGGAATGATGATAGCCCAACAAGCACCACACCCTTTCCTCCTTCGCTGGTACATCATCTCAAAACTCCACGTGATCTTCATCTCCAACTTCGCCTTCAAGAACCCACTGAGTCCCTCTATAGCATCGGGTAGCACTTCGGAGCCTAGAACCTCTGCTGAACCAGCTGGGCATGCATCGCCCTCGACATCCTCACCACCATCTCCTCATCTCCCTCCATCCCTCCCTTGAGAAAGCACTCCATCTTGGTCGCGTACTTCATCATATCCATGTCCCTAAGTAGAACCCCTCAACTGCCAGCAATATCAAGCACGGCTCCTCCTCCAAAACCCTCAACACCCTCATCAAAACCCTAACCCTATGCATATCTCGCCCATCCTTCCTCCTCATGTCCAACCAAGTACTTATCTATCGCCTTCACATGTGGTGTCTCCAGGAACACAGTCCTCATAACAATAAATAGCTCCCCCTTTCAGATAAACACTAGGGCATCCATATTAGCAGTGGTGAAGTGGCTAGGCTTCAAGCGATGGTCTCGAACTGGGCCTTAATCGGGCACAACGACAGTGATGGTGATGGGCTAGTCTTGGGTTTGGGTTAGTTTAGGGTTTGGGTTAGTTTGGGTTTAGGTTAGTTTATTTGGGTTTGGGTTAGTTTGGGTTAATTTATTTGGTTTAGTTTATTTAGATTTGAATATTAATTATTTTTTCAAATGAAGAGTATAATGGTAATAAAAAAATTATGTTAATTTTTAGGGACTAAAAAGTTTGGTTATTATGTATAGTAGGGATCCAAAGAGTAGTTTTTAAACAGTAAGGACTAAAACGGTTGAATCCCCAAAGTACAGGAACTTTAGCCTAATTTTCCCTAACTTTAATTATCATTGTCTACTAAACGGAAAATACATAAATATTGAATGCTAACCATCTTAAAACCAAGAAACATCCAAATAAATTACCTAGAGTTCTTTCAAAAATAAGAGATTTGAATTATTTTAAAATTATTTTATATACAAGGGTAAATAACCCTTAGGTCCTTGAGTTTTGTATGTTATTGTAATAGGGTCTCTGGATAATTTAAATTAGATGTAAGGTCCTTACTTTTTGAATTATAATTGGTCTCAGGTTCTAATATGACTCAGGATGATGTCAACAATTTTTTTATTTTTTTCATTAAATTGACCAAAATATCCTTAGACAGTAAAATTTAAAAACTCATCTTCTCTCCTATATCATCTTCTCCTCCTTCTTCTTCATCTTCAACCAACACCAAGAACATTATATCCAGAAAATTCTCAAAAATAAGAACATTCAACAGATTCGGAGAAAACCTAAACCGCTCCAAATCTTAGATTATAATATCCTTGGGAGCAATCGTCGATTACAAATCTCTTCAACAAATCTCAATTTCAAGAAAATGTTCGGGTTCATGCTCGAGTCACTACTATGGAATCCCTTACCACTACAGCCGAAAAGCTCTTATTCAAGGTCGGGGCTATTGTAGAAGGGTTGGGGATGAAACTAAGGCTCATCGACGGTAGAGCTTTAATTGATAATAGAGATTTTTTGACATCTAATCCTCCTCCGGTGGTGGTGCGAAGTGCTTTATTAGAACCCCTTCTCATCGTTGTTCCTTTGGATGTACCGAGAGAGAGGAAGTTGGAAGAACTTAAGAAACACCGATATTGATTTCTTCCTTTGTTCAATATGAGGCAGGAGAGGCTGCAATGTTTTTCAAAGGTTGAATGTTGGTAAGAGTATGGATGGTGCTTCCGCGAGTGGATAGTTTAATGTTTTTTTTGAAAGGTTGAATGTTCTTTGTTTTTCTTAATTTTATGGGTTTAATGTTTTTGTTATTCAAATATTGAAGAAGGTGTTTTTTAAATTTTTTATAATCTAATGGTATTTTAATCATTTTAATGATAAAAAAGTCACTGACATCAGCGAAGGACCCGAGACCAATTATAATTCAAAAAGTAAGGACCGTACATCTAATTCAAATTATTGAGGGGCTCTACTACAACAACATACAAAACTTAGGGACCTGAGGGTAATTTACCCTATATTCAATATTCCGAATGAAAAAGGGAAACATGTGTACATATTAAAAAAGACATGACTTTCTATTTCGTGGGCAACTCATGGGATGATTTAATATAGAATACACATTTTATGTTTTTTCTAGGACTCATATGTTATGTGCAAAATAATAATTACCTAATTCTATGGCCATATTTTTATTAGTCAGAATGATATGTTTCTACTGTCATTGAGATATTTATAATTTAGACATAACTACGTCTGGTATTTTAATATAATTCAGTCTGCCATTTTGATATAATTTAGTCTGCCATTTTGATGTAACTCAATCTTCCGTTTAGACACGATGATAGATTATTTTTGTGGAGATACCGAGCCAAGAGAGAGAGAGGTAGAGATGAGAGTTTGGATATCAACAACTGTCGTCGGGATGTCACCAATCATCTCAAAGTCGTGCTCCTACCAACATCATCGACTCTATAACTCTATAATGTAATATCTTCTCTTTCAGGCGTTGCTATTCATCATCATCAATTTTATTTGGGTTACAAAAGAAAAAAATAAAGGTGAAAAAAGAAAAGGAAAAAAACAAAAATAACCTTGATTATCATGATTTTTTTAAATGGTGTTACTATTCATACGAAATTATCAATTTGGTACCCCATAATCAAAATTATGAAACAAGTATCCACGTTAGACTATTTTGATAAAATCCCATGCACTGAACCAGTACATGGGATTTTATCTCGTGTATACCAATACATGGGATTTTATACTATTTGTAGTACACGCATAAAAATTATGTGTATTGGTTTAAATGGGATAAAATTCCGTGTACTGAACCAATACACAAGATTTATCCCGTGTATTGGTTATCGAGCTTTTTAAACCCTGACATGGGATTTTATCCCGATCATCCTAAATGCTTCCCACCCAATCCGATCCCTCCTCCCTCCACCACCTCTCTTCCTCCACTACACCCAGCCCCTAGCCACCGTGATCCTCCTCCTTCTCCCTGGTACTATATCGATACATTTCCTTGTTGAATTGGAATTTAGGGTTTAGGATTGGTTTATGAATTGGAATGTAAATGTGAATTATAATTGAATTGGAATTGAATTCTTGATTTGTGAATTATTCTTGTGATTGAAATGTGATTGTGAATTGATGATTGTGAATTTTGAATTGGAATTGGTGATTGTGAATTTTTGAATTGGAATTGGTGATTGTGAATCGAAATTGTGAATTTGAATTGGAATTGGTTCTTGAATGTGGATTTGAAATTTTTTATGTGGAATTAAATATTTGAAAATGGATTTGAATTCGTGAGTGTAGATTTGATTTCTTGAAATGTGAATTTGATTTCTTGAATGTGAATTTGATTTATTGAAAATGTGATTTTGAATTAATTATTGAATGTGAAATTGAATTTGTGAATGTGGATTTCATATGTTGAATGTGGATTTGAGTTATTGAACTTGAATTTGAAATTTTTATGTGAAATTGATTTTTTTATTGAATTTGCATTTAATTTAGTAATATTAATAATAGCATAGTTTCAATATGTACGGTTATTAATTTTCGATATTAAATTTAGCTTTAGGTTATGTAATATATATGTTATATATTTTATAGTTTATTAATTTTATGTGTTATGTGTATTAATTATGTTTGTTTTTTGATATATTATTCAGGTATTACATCACAGCAGCACGAAGACATGGTTTTGGATATATTATTCAGGTATGACATACTCACCAATATTTTTCGTCATGTGACCATACCGACGTCTGCCATCAAGAGCTAAACTCCATTTATCCGTTTCAGCGTTAGTCATCCACTGATAGACCTCTTCATCAACCTGGTAAACTTGTCCTAAATAACCAGGCAACTTTTTTAGTTGGGCTTGCATTTCTGAACACATTAACATTATGTTTGATAATCAACTAACCTTAACCATAAAAGGTTATCGAATAAAAATGTTAATACCTACTATTTTCATCACATTATTCATTGCAAGGTTGTTAAACCTTTTGTTGAGATTGCTAGCAACGTGTCTCAAATAGCATCGATGAACAATATTCATATGTTGTCCCCATCCATGTGCATCTGTCATTGCATTTATTATACCCATATGTTGATCAGAGACAACATATATTCCTCGTCGGTCTTTGATGACGTGCAACTTTACTTGTTCCATAAACCATGCCCAACTCTTATTGTTCTCTCCTTCGATGATAGCAAATGCTATAGGAACTATAGCAGTATTATCACCAATAGCAGTATCGATCAATATATGTCGGTATTTTCCAGTTAAGAATGTGCCATCAATTTCCAAAACAGGCATACATTGCTTAAAAGCTTTGATGCAAGGCTTGAAAGCCTAGAAAACTTGACGAAACATCTTTACTCTGGGTGGAAATGGTTCAGTGAATGGTCTACGCCGGGTTGTTTATGGTAAAATTCCCATTGAACCATAGTTACAGGGATACTTACTTGGCATGCTGCAAACTATTGCATTAGCAGAGTATAAGATTCTTCCTAACCTGCCCATAATAGCTTGAACGCCTTGTCTCTTGCCCACCAAGTCTTTGCATACATAGGCATATAATTCAAGTGACCATATAGCTCATGCCGCAAGGACTTGATAGAAATATTTGGTTCGTCTACTACTCTCGTTGTAAGCATCTGTATTATGTACTCTGCTGATAGTTGTCAATGATTTGGGTTATCCTGAATGCGACCATATGTATGAGGGTGGTTGTATTTCATAATTTTCCAATGACTGAACAGTTCATCTCTTCTATCCTGAGATACATGTATCTTCCACTGGCACTGATCCTTGGCTTTTTTCTTATATTTCACGCAATAAGTACTCGGCCTAGATACTTTAATGATGTACTCTCTGCCCTCTATCATAGCATAAGCCTTTATATCCCATATAGCTTCTTTTTTGGTTTTCCACATGTTGCCTTCCTTCAAAAATCCACAACAACTGCTAGAATAATCTTAATAACCCTATTGATCAGCATATACTGTTATGTTTGCATTTTCATCATGCATAGTAACGGGAAACTGTGCATACCAATGTGATTCTTCTATCTGGTCCAGCTGAAATCCTCTTCCCTCTTCTTCACTTTTTTTGTCGTTCACTTCTTCTTCCTCGTCTGATTCTTCTCCTCCTCTTCTTCTTCTTCATATTCCGAGTCCAAGTTATTGGTTGCATATGGAGTGCTAGGGAGAAAGCCCAAGTTAGCTTCTTCGTCCCATTGACTTTCTTGGATGGGAATTAGGTCATATTCCTCACGTGTTCTCTTCTCCACAAATATGTCTATTGCTATTTCACTAGCGTCTACCCCATATAAATTGACCATGGTCTGAACCATTTTGAAAACATCTTCGTCATGCTCAATAATCACTGGCCAGAACATTCCTGAAGCTACGGGACATCTAAATAGCAATTCATCTAGTTCTTCATTATCATCAAAAGAAATCTTTTCAACCACTTTTCGCCGTAACCGCTTGTACGTTAACATATTTTCATGAAACTTCAACCTCGCTTCACATCCTCCTTCGTACTCAAAATCGGTAAGCCTATTTTCCTTAACTTCTCCATCGTACAACACTCTAATTCGAACAGTTTGTCGAGACATTTTAGATAGATCTACATACAAAAAATTATAAATATGTTTAAACAAGTCGAATTAAAAATCTACCCCTAATTAATTCAACCACATCATTTCGACCAATGATCAAACAACTATAAATAGTTATACCAAAGGTTCAACAAGTCTAAATTACAATATAACATTTTTTCGCAAATTAACTTAAAAAAACAACCACCATTCTTAATCAATTTTCGAGTTTCAAAGTTCAACATTATCGATAATTAATAACGACGGTTCAACAATTCAAAACAACGACCATTATTAATCTAATATCAAGTTTCAACAATCATAATTAATGATAATTAATTATACCAATCCGGCCTAATTCACAAAATTAATAACAACGGTTCAACAAATCAAAACTAACAACTATCATTCTTAATCGATTATCAAGTTTCATCAATCACCATTAACAATAATTAACTACACTAACACAAAATCAATAACCACGGTTCAAAAATTCATAAACAAACTATATCAACATAAGCTAAATGTAATTAATTACCTCCTTGAAGCTTTAATCCATGCATAAAACACTCTTCAAACCTCGAAAATTCGGATTTTTTGTTGGATTATTCGGATTTTTTTGGTAAATGCCTCGTTCTTCTAAGCCAACATTGTTATAGCCAAGTTTTGACCAATACACATAATTTTTTTCCGTGTATTGGTAGATAAAAAATCTCGGAATTGAATTTGACCATGAATTTCAGATTTTCTGTCAGAGACCTGGATAACCGGTACACGGGATTTTATCAAAATAGTCCAACGTGGACACTTGTTTAATAATTTTGGTTATGGGGTACCAAATTGATAATTTATTTAAAAAAAAATCCGATTATCAACAACTGTCAAATCTTTCGGGTTAGTTTTTTAATGCGTTATACGACAGAAATTAAATCCCGCACAAATCCTGCTGGGCTATTAAGTCCAACATCTCCAAATTCTGGGTAACCCATATAGTGTCCAAGATCTTGTCCAGATAACTATTTTAAAACCATAGTGGATAAGTAATGTCTCAACAATAAAGCTGCAAGAACAATTTAATTGTAATAAATTGCCATCGGCATTTTAAAACAACCTCCTCCTAAAGTTCATCCATTTCAAATTAGTCTAAACGGCTCCATGTCTTGGCCTGTTACCTCCCCCACCATGATGATCTCATAGTTTGTTTTCTTGGCTTTGACCTGACCTCGCATTATTTTCCACTTCAATTTGAAATAAAATTCAGAAAGATTGCAAGACATTATGACCCATTTAATTTAGGCTTGAACTTAATTCGCCTTTATCACACTATATTCGGTCGGTTTAAAACAAACATGTTTTCCTATTTTTGACATTATATAAAAAAAAATAGAGTGTATAAAGAATTAGGGTAATAATGATTATACAATACCGAGTAATAACATATGGTAATACCATTTATTAGATATCGCATTCATGAGGACAACTAACACATATTCAAATAAAATACCAAGTTAAAACGTGATAAAAATCTTAGTTTACTAATTCCATGAATGATTAAAAAGATAAATAAATGGATTATGATGCAAATAACTGTCCTTCGGAAAGACTCTCTCAACTGGCAAACACCAATTTGGCAATGGACAAAATTCAATTTTTTACTATTAAAGTACCAAAATATCCCCAACGTCCAAAACAAACTCAGGAAGTGAACCCAACTCCCCCGCAAGAACAACCAACCGTGAGGGTAATAGCGTAATTGAAACAGATTCTCTGTATAACCAACATCCAGTCTGGTCCGATTAGTTAGTACCCATCCATCCAGTCAATGGTCAAAGCCTCAATATTCGAACATAGAATAAACAAATGAAGTAAAGATACATTGTTTCTGTTTTAAATTCTAATATTTTCTTGCAGAAACAAACATATGTTATATACTTTCTTTTATATTTTTATATTTTTCCATATCTTTTAAACCTCTCAACTATCGCGCCCTTCACACTCGCACATTCTCTCTCCTCCTCCTCTCCTTTCTATCTGAGCTCTTTGAGCTTCTCCTTTCTTGGAGCTCAGAGTTTAGAGGTATGGCTCATTTCTTAGCCACAGATCCTCGACCTATGCCTTAAAGTTGCATTCTTTAAATGGGTTTTTGTGGGTTTTGAATAATTTGTGATAGTTATGAGGGTTTAGGGCGTTGGTTCTCGGGAAAGATCGGATCTTTGTGGTCGGTGCTTGCCAATTTCATGGACATTGTGTTTAAAAGTTGAAGTAAGTGTAAGTTTGAGTCTAAAAATATTTGAAATATATAAATTTTCTCAAAAACCCACCAAACAACTAATAAGATATGCAGTTTATAAACAACAAGTGACGTAACTAGTCACAAATTTGCTTCTGTTGTTAATAATTTGTGTTGTTATGGGCATTGGTTCTTGATAAATATTGGGTCTTTGTGGTTGGTACTTGCCAATTTCATTGACATTGTGTTTAAAAGTAGAAGTGTGAGTTTGAATCTACAAATGTTTCAAATGCTGATAGGCTTTCAGTTGAAACTTTTCTAAACAAAATAAAAACCCACCAAAGCAACAAAATAAACTTAACCGGTCACAAATTTGCTTCTGTTCTATTTTGTGTTTTTGTGGGTTGTTAATAATTTGTGTTTGTTATGAGGTTGTGTTCTTTATTGTTTTCTTGATAAAGATTGGATCTCTGTGGTTGGTACTCGCCGATTTCAATGACATTGTGTAATTTTTGTTTACATGTAGAAATAAGAACGGCGGGATAACAATTTTCTGAGGAAGTGTGAATTTGAATATCTGTAGTCGTTTTGACTTTTTCTTAAGAATTTGCAGTCTTTATAAAAAACAGGCAACTTAATTGGTCACTAATTTGGATTTTATTATTCTGTTATCGTGGGTTCTAAAAATGTTTCTACATACTGGTTTTCCTTTCTTGGTAGATGTTAGAAATGCTAAAAAGACCTATAGCTGGAAACAATTCATGGATGCTTGAGTTAGATTCTCTTGTTATGGGAAGGAAGTTCCAGTTTTGGAAACCAAAAAGGATTCAAAATTTGGTTTTTGTGAGTGGTGTTATCTTGGAGAGATTTGGGGATTCTTGAACTAATTGGAGTTTCTTTCTCGACATGATTTTGAAGATTCAAATTTGATTTGTTTTCCATTATTTTAAGGAAAGCAAACACATTTGATTTTTTAATTTTAATTTTTCAAGACTTCCCACCATACCTATCTTTAGAACAAGTCTGTGTTCTGGCCATTTAGTGTCTCGGTACTTGAAAGGAAGAACTTTCTTTTTCTCGAAAACCTTGTAAGGTAGATATATATTCCGAGTTGACTGATTGATTCTCATGATTTGTCTTCCCAACTTCTCCTGATTTATAAAGATCTGTCTATGTTCGAGAACTGTTCCTTTTCGGCATCAGATTTCGAGTGAAACGAATGACTAAGACATGTTCAAGGTGTATATGCTCTTGTCTGCAATGTACTCTTTGTCTTCTGTTGTTATAGACCATTGCTGTTAGTGCTACTATCTGCATTTGTCGCTTTACGTCTAGCGTCTAAAACCAGAGTTGTTGCGCGTATGTGATGGAGTTAATTAATAAAATGGAGTTTGATACTCTGGCATTGCAGAGATGACGAAAGAAAATGTTGTGCCCGTACCTGTTCGAGATTCTAATGGTATAGTGACACGTGCCCGAGCTGCTGCTATAAGAGTGTCTGCAAAGATGCCGCCAAAGGCACCAAAACGACAAGAGACTAATACGATCACGCAGCGCAGCTCGAAAAGAGCAGCTTTGGATGAAAACAAGAGCACGTCACTTGACAAGGGCGGTGCTCAATGTAAGAGGAGAGCAGTGCTTCAAGATGTAACAAATGTGTGCTGCGAGAAATCATACAAGAGTTGCTTCAATGCAACAAAAATTCAGGTAATCTAGCGCCCTTTTCAGTTATCAAGGAGATCAAAATTATCTTGGTCTTGTTTGCTTCCATCTGATGACAGACTCTACAATATCAGGCCAAGCAAAAGAAACAGATTAAACCAAGCCAGCTCAAGAAGAAAAAGCTGATGCCTTCAGTTGCTGTGGAACCTTGGCATCTTCAAGAAAATCCTCAAATGAAAAATGTTCCGAAGACTGTAAAAGAGCAACCTCAGTCCACAGATAAAGATTCCGTTGTTCTAGTCAAAGATGTATCTTCCCATTTACTTAACTTGAAGGGATTAAGCAAAGATGGCTGCTTAAACTATGATCGGATTTTAGGAGTTCCTCCACAACAGAGTCTAGCAGAAGGTTCGCTTCTTCTGACATAACTCCTATACCTAATTACAACATTGACACAAGCTACTTTCTTTGGTGTGTACATTGCGCTTTACTGACATATTTTCTTTTCATTAAGTAGGTATAGCTACGTTGAAAGATCCTGATGTGATCGACATTGACAGTGATCTGAAGGACCCCCAACTATGCAGCCTCTATGCCACAGAAATCTATAGCAACTTGCACGTTGCCGAGGTTTGTAGAAGTACAAATAACATTGAAATATGAAATGGTTTGGCTTAACATGGCTATGTTAACAGATAGATCCATGTCTCTGTTGAAAGATTACTAATAAACTACTCATTTTAAAGCTTGGTTACATCAGTATTCTTCCTAGTGAATGTGTATTTGAGATGCAATGTTTATGCCCTCTCCTACGATTTTCAGCTTGCCCGCAATCCAAGCCCTGCGTATATGGAAACAGTTCAGCACGACATCACTCCTAGTATGCGTGCAATCTTGGTTGACTGGCTTGTGGAGGTCAGTGCAAACTTCCAATTCAAGTGTAGCTGATATGAGTCTTATTAATAGGACAAGGATCTACAGAGGAATTTTTATAATAGCATTTTTTGCCTGATCAGGTATCTGAGGAATACAAGTTGGTACCAGACACTCTTTATCTCACAGTACGTCTCATAGATCAGTACCTTTCACAAAATTACATAGGAAGACAAAGACTTCAACTACTTGGAGTCACCTGCATGCTGATTGCTTCGTAAGTTCCAATATACAAAACTGTTGTCACATACTTACCAAGGTCTATGATCTTTCTGATTTCCTTTTTAAGTTTAATCTTCTCCTCATTTCTTGAAGCAAATATGAAGAAATCTGTGCTCCACAAGTCGAAGAATTTTGCTACATCACCGATAGCACGTATACAAGAGACGAGGTACATCTTGAAACTGTAATCCGTTTGTACTTAACCAAAGGATACTGTCATTATGTTCTGTGACTTAGACTAAAACTATATCTAGGAGAGGCTATGTATAAGGCCAACAATGGGTCATAGTAGGTTTTAGATGCTAATGCATGTCTCAGTTTCCGATGATTGATGGAAGAACACGAAAATGACTGCTAGTGATCCGATTAATCTTGTTCAGAAAATAATATGGGAAAAAGAATCCTCTAAAGAGAAGATTGATGTTTACACTTGCCTGCAGTTCATACTACAATTTTCCTCAGATGTGTGAAGGAAGAGAAAAGAAGATCAATGACCTTTTGGATTAGTGAAATTGATACATGAGATGTTGTGATAGTAATGTTACTGACAGAAGTTATGCGCAGGTGCTGAAGATGGAAAGCAGCATTCTGAAATATTTCGGGTTTAACATATCTGGTCCAACCACGAAAACTTTTGTGAGGTGCTTAAACTCTTCTTATGTATGTTACAGTGCCAATCGCAAAGTTGTCTCTTATCCACCATTGATGATGAATTTCATGAACAAACTCGAAAAACTTGCAGGAGATTTCTTCGAGCAGCGCAAGCTCCCTACAAGGTAATATATTATGATGTGTAATTGTTCTTCTAAGTTTGATTTATCTGTTTCTTCGCCCAGGAATTAAGACGAGACTCTTTTCATCTGTCAATGCAAATATTGCAGAGTCTGAGTTATGAGCTTGCATATCTGGCGGATTATCTTGCTGAACTGACGTTACTCGACTATGCCTTTCTGAAATTCCTTCCATCTGTTACTGCTGCATCAGCCGTATTTCTTGCAAGATGGACACTGGACCAGACAAGCCACCCTTGGGTCAGAATTTTCTTCATCACCATTTGTCTCCACACATGCATGATCTAAGACTAAAATTTTGGACATCTAATTCATTTATCTCTTTGCAGAGTCCGACCCTTGTCCACTATACCTCATACAAGGCATCAGATCTCAAATCCACGGTACTCGCTCTGCAAGATCTGCAACTGAACACAAAGGTCTGCTCGTTGGCTGCTATACGCATCAAGTACAAGCAAGAGAAGGTACTTTGCTACCTGGAAAAGAAGTTGAACATGTTCCTAAGCATTCTATTCTAATGAGATATTTCATGTCGTGCTCTAACAACATGTTATGCCCCACCTGCAGTTCAAATCAGTGGCATCCTTGTCTTCCCCTAAGCTGCTTGAATCGTGGTTCTGAAGATAATCCGACTGGTCCAACCTTTCATCAAACCAATGGCTAACAAGTGCACATATCATGATCCGGCCTTTTCGGATCGCCAACTCGCGGGGTTCATGCATCTTGTGATCCAGAACTTGTCCTTCAAGTGGTCACAAGGTTTTGGCACTTCCGACAACCTGCATATTGTGCTATCCGTACTAAAACCAGTTTTTCACGCTGCCCGTTATAGCTTGTCATGTAACTAAAACTTGCTTTTTGATTCCGGTGTGGCACATCTCTCCTCTTGAAACTGATTAGAAGGAAACACCGGAAAGATGAATATTAAAAAAAAGAAAAAAAATGAAGAAACGAAGCGCAAGAAATGACTTGGAAAATCTGCACGTAGTTGCAAATACGATAGATTTGTTTATGAATTTAGAAAATCTGCACTTGCGACCTCAAATTTTTGATTGAATACGATGATTCTAGGATATTATTAAATTGGTCTTGATTATTACATTTTTGATTAAATTGGTCTTGTAATTCATGAATCTCAAGTCATGGTTGAATTCAAAGCGCACGTTGCTAATAGTCTGCTTGCTTTGTAGCCAAGATAGCCGACATCTTGCAACATCTTGCATAACACTTAACCGTAAATAGGATTGGATTATTTAAGGTACCTTGAATCATTTCGGATTTCTTCCGCTGAATAGGAGGTCAAAATCGAACCTAATCTTACAGAAAAATATTAGGCTCTGGCTGCATTCCTTCAGGCAAGGTCGTGACCACTGAATCTCCTGGTCCAGCATGCTTTTTAAGCTGCAAAAAGTTGGATGAACCTTGGCTGTTACTGGCAAATAACCGTAGACTTAACTTATAATTGACTATTTCTTGCACTGACAACTGTTTATAAGGTTATAGCTTAAGATACACCTCATCCCTAATCTTGAACTCTCTCAGACCTGTGTTTGTTGACAACTTGATTCATCCTCTCCTGTGCCTTCTATAAGTTATACTTCAGTAGCTTTATCGTTTCTTCCTACGCCACTAGGCATCTATCTATCAACAATTTCCACTATTGAGTCTCCTGCAAAGTAGGGTAGGTGTAGAGGTGGCAAAGTCCATATAGGACTTTGAATGGGCTCATCCTAGCTACCAAATGCTAGGTCGTGTTATACCATCATTAAGCCAAAGTAAGCTAGTTACTCCAATCCCTTGGCTTCTCAAAGATCATGCACCTTAAGTAAGTCCCTAGACATCAATTTACTACTTTTGTCTCCTATTATTCTCGGGATGGTAGGTAGTGAACATTCTCAGATCAACTCAGTGCAACTTGAAAAGATCCTTGACGATTCGCTTCTTTGAACGTTCTACCGTAATTTTACTTAACAATAGACGATCGGTCGTTTGTCCGGTCTTCCTGGCGTACGCCAGACAAAGTTGGCGTGCTCTGGCACATGCCAATAGCACCTGGCGCGAGCTAAAAGCTCTCGGACGAACAAACCTGGCGTGCACCAATTGTGGTTGGCGTGCGCCAATTATCAGCAGTATTACAGCAAATTGCAATAAGAGTAAGTAGGATTGTCGTACCATAGGGACTGAGGTTTTTAGGCCTACTCTAAGGTTAACAAACTATTCTAGGATAAGATTATGAAGTTTGGTTTGTTGTTTGCACTATCTAAAGTCTAAAACACAAATATAAAGATCATAACTTAAGCTATTGGTTTACTAGGTACTAACTTACTAAGAGTAACAACTTATGCTACTATAATGAGTGAGGTGCCTAAACCAACAATATAACCATAACATTTAGAGGGTTTTTAGTGTATGTGAAGTGGTCCAAGTGAATCTAAGGCAACTCATCTATACTTTTATGCAAGAAGAGCCTAAATTGCTACTTAACTAGGCTTAGAAGGTTAGATATGTTCTTTCGATCCCACCAACTAACTAATCTAGCTAAGCACCAGCTATATGCTCCACTCCAAGGAAATTCAGTAGGTCACCAAGAAGATTTCTCTCCTAGCAAGAGTACTCATCATCAAACCAACCTATCCATCAATTCTATCTCCTTTCGGTCTCAAGTTTTGACTAGCTACTAAGGGTTGGTGATCAAGCAAATCTAAGCAATAGTATCAAGCACGTTGATAAGAGCACAAACATGAACATACACACCTCACAACCATGGTTACATCAAAGGTAACAAGGCAAACTCATTTAACTACTCACACATACTATTAATTAATATCATAAGCATAAACATAGACAAAGAGTAAAAAGAAAAGGAGACTTATCAAGACTCCAAGCTCCTCCTCTTCAAGTCCACGTTCTGTAGCCAAAAAATAATATTACTAAGTGAAATATGTACTATCTAATATATGTAATATGTATATTTTACAAACAAAGACAAAAAGCCTTATATACTATATCTAATTTAACTAAAAAATAAGTTTTATACTAAACTAACAAAATATCTAGGCTAAAACGACTTCAATACCTGGGAAACTAAAGTTGCAATCATCACAAGCATTAAATGTGGTGTGTGCTTTATCCCTCTCTGAGTTGAAGATCAAATCAGCCCACTTGCAACTTCTGTTAGTCTGTCCTGGCGTGCGCCAGCTTTACTTGGCGTGCGCCAGGTCTTTGTGATTTCCATCTTCGAGTGCACCTGGTCGTCTGAGTGAATGATCGTCTGAGTAATGGCTACTTGGCATGCACTATGTAGGATTGGCGTGCACCATGTAGGATTAGCGTGTGCCAGATGACCGTGCATTGTATTCCTTGGCTTTGCATCTTCCCTATCATTCTTAGCTTTGCGTGTCCATTCGATCGTCCTCCACTTCTTCTCGCATAGGCTCCTAAAAATAAGCAAACTCAATGAAAAATGATAAACTCAACATAAACACAAAATGAACAAAAACTAATACTACAACAACTAAAACAAAACTAAATCAACCTAAAACACTAAGAACATCCTACTAAAAGGACATGAATAATAAGTATTTCTGACACTCATCAATCCTGCCAAAATAACTCATGAAGATGTTGTCCTGATCACTGATGATTCCTTCTGACATCCCACATAACTTGAAGATGCAATATATAAACTTCTTATCAACTACAATAACTATATATAGATGAGACAAAGCAATGAAGTAACCATTCTTGGTTAGCTTATCTACCAATACTAGTATAGTAATAATCCCTACAGAATTGGACAATCCATCTACAAAGTCCATGGAAATGGTCTATCAAGTTTTCTCTGGAATAGAAGTGGTTGTAGCAATCCTATGTATGCAAATATATCATGGTTGCATCTCTGATAAATTTTACATGTCATGATGAATTTCTCACTTCTTTCTTCATACTCTTTTATAAGAAAAGAGAATACAACTGCTTGACAATAACAATAACCCCAGAATATCTAAACTAATTACTTGAATGGTATAACTTAATGAGTTTCAACTGAGATCTACATCATTTCTTACCATCATCTTCCTTTTTCCCAAGTAGACCCCTTTACTAGCTCATAGACACTCTCTTGCATATCTTCTAGCTCCAATTTAGTGATTATCCACTTTAAGTAAGTGTCATGGTAATAACTTTACATAATTTTTTATCCCAGCTCCTTAGTTTGGATAGTGAACAAGGCTAGAATTTGTCCTTCCCTCTCTTCAGCAACTCTAAAGAGTATATTTGCATCTCTATTTCACTTTTCTTCTTATAACTAATTTCATAATCATATTCCATGAGTTTGGATAGCCAAGAGTACTGGCTCACAGTGGACAACTTCTGATCTAAATACATCTAACTTTTATGGCCAATTCTTATAACAAAGTACTTTCTCACCAGGGAATGGTGTCATTTAGTGACTGCTAGCACTATAGCCATCAGCTCTTTTTCATGAGTTGACATGGCTAAATACTTAGGTCCTAAAGACATGCTGAAATTAGTAACATGATGTTCTTGTTGCATCAAAACTACTCCCAACTCCTACTCTAGAAGCATTAGTCTCCAATATAAATTATTTTTAAAAATCAAGAAAGACTAGCACTAATGTAGTAGTCATGGCTAACTCAAGAGCTTCAAAGGCCTTCTTAGCTAATTTTTCCACTAGAACCTTCTCAACAATTGGGTCAAAGGCTCGCTAATCAGTCCATAGTTTTGAGCTACTCTGTGGCTGCTTATTTACAACCCATAGTTGGTGATTTATAGGGCTCGTTTCCTCTTAACATAGTTGATTTTGAGATAGATGTGAAGGTCCTTATGGTGATTTTGCTACTTTTGATCCTAGTATTTTTTGCTATTTGGCTCGAGTTTTGATTTGCCATTAGATGAGATTGGCTCTGTTGTTGGGTTTGATGAATTTATGGAGAGTCCCGCTGTAGTAGATGATCTAGTAGTTGACATGGATTTGTCTATTATTGAAGCAATGAAAGTTACTCTTTTGCTAACATGTAGCCTCTAACTACTTTTGGATGTGGTACATATTTGCATTCATTTGTTGTAGTTGAACTGAGGAAGAAGTTTTTAATCCTCAAAAGGTGGATAGCCTGGATGCTCTACTTATTTAGGTAGATGCCTCTGCAACTGTCGTGATTTATGAGAAAGTTAGAGAATTCAGAAATTGATCATAAAGTTACTCATGCTTTCGAGGATTTGGTTTGGTTGAAATTGATTTCTTAACAAATATTGCAGATTAACAACCAATCAAAGCCTAATTGAAGACCCAATCTTGCCAATTAAAGAAACTCAATCGTAGCTCAATCTGAACTTAAAATTGGATTCGATTCCTTTCTCAATCAAGAGCAATCAAAGTACGATCTTTGCTCTACAGCTCCCACTAATGTCACATTCCTTAACTGGGCAAGATCACAATGTAGACTTCCTTCTCGACTCTCAATCGAATAGCTTCACCTTTCAATTATGCCCAAATCTACTTTTCTTATGTATATTATTGTAATTGATTGTATAAGTTCTCAACTTGATATATATAAACTGTATATAACTCGTTAATATAATCAATTAAGTAGGCTTTTAGCCAATTTCACATGGTATTGGAGCTTGATTCTCGATTCTAAGATCAAGTCTCCACTATCTCATCTATGTAGCTAGTTCATACAAATCTCAACCTGTCCCAAGAAAATTCGACTAATGAAACCCCCTAAAATTACCACCCTAATTACTAATCTTGATCTCTTGAAGAAAATTGTTGAAATAGATGGAAACATTAGTCTTAAAATCACTACTGTATCTTTTAATGGATAAAATTACATGTCCTAGTTTAAATTTGTCTTCATTGCCTTGTGTGGTCAAGGTCGCATTGGATTCATCAATGGCGACCTGCCACCACCTACTGTAAGTGAATCTCGTTAGTCTTCTTAGTCAGGTGATGCATAGTCGTCATATAAAATATGTAGACATCATGGATCAACTACTTCAATATCTTAAATGTCACACTAGTTGCAGCATCCTCATGAAAAAGATTGGGCAACTTACACATTGCGGCTTACAGAGACTCTGACTACACAGGCTATAAAAATGTGCTGAAGCCTATTATAGGGCCATGGTTTTCACCTTTACCTAGATTATATGGATTCAAAATATGCTTATTGAACTTAATATCCCCGTGTAGGTACCAATTCCATTATTTTATGATAATGATGAGGCAATTCATATTGCCACGAATCTTGTTTTCCATGAGAGGACTAAGTGCATTGAAATTAACTACCACTATGTTCATGATGGAGTACAAGACGGCACAAGCATAACCCCCTACATCAAAAGCCAAGCACATCCTACTTATCTCTTCACGAAGGCAGTCAATCCACACCTCTTTGATGCTAATCTATCCAAGTTGGGGGTCTGCGATATCTTCTCCGCCAACTTGAGGGGGAATATTGCAGATTAACTCCCAATCAAAGCCCAATTGAAGACCCGATCTCGCCAATTAAAGAAACTCAACCGTAACTCAATCTGAAATTCAATTGGATTCGATTCCTTTCTCAATCAAGGGCAATCGAAGTACGATCTGTCCTCAGCAGCTCCAACCAACATCACATTCCTTAACTGAGCAAGATCATAATGCAGACTTCCTTCCCGACTCTCAATCGCACAGCTCCACCTTCCAATTATGCCCTATTGTGCTATCGGAATCGAATCTGCGATTATCTACTTTCTTTATGTACAATATTGTAATTGATTGTATATATTCTCAATTAGATGTATATAAATCGTATGTAACACGTCAATTTAATCAATTAAGTAGCCTTTTAGCCAATTTCACAACAAATCATTGAGATATTCTTTCAGAATATGGCTTTAGAGGCTACTTCGCTTCCGGAAACCAGTTCCACCTGTCCAAAGGTTTCTTCCCCCCGGTTGTGCTAAAGATAGTTGTGGGCTCGGATAGGGGCATCTCCAGTCTGTTAGGTCTAGTTCCCGACTGAGGAAATCAACCAACAAGGCGATTGCTCTAATAAAGCCGCAACCAAACCACCTTAGGACACTAACATTGCTACCATCCTGGAAGACATACAAGAGCAAGCTCTTTGCGATCTCAGGCAAGCTCAATTGGCGCAGACTGCTTCGAATATGGTCAGGAACTTTGGTTTGACCTGGGATGCTGATGCAACTCTAGTTCTCAAGGAGCTCTAGGGCTCGGCCTTTGTAGAGGACCAGAATAAGATCTTTTACTCCTCGTGAACACGTCTTGCATACTTACCGTTGGTGTCTAGCTGTTGGTGATCCTCATTCTATGGTTGTTTTTAGATTCTACGTGGTGGTAAGATGAGGAGGTTCCTTTGGACTTATGTTTTTGGAGTACGGTTAGGGAGCTTATGTTTTTGGAGTACGGTTAGGGAGTTAGTTTGATTTTTTCTTGCAGTTATACTTTGAAATGGGTCTATCTTATCTTGTAGTCCATACTTGAATGAGTTTTTCACCTTTTTGTTGCCGGTGTGTGGCACATCTCGCCACTTGAAACTGACTAGAAGGAAACATTGGAAGGATGAATATTAAAAAAAAAATTGAAGAATAAAGAAAATATGTGCAAGAAATTACAAATGTGATATTGCTATCACTATTTCCGAGTATAATGAAGTTGATCTTGTAATACGATGGTGACTCTTGAATTATGGTTGAAGTCAAGTTCTTCTAATTTACAAATTTTTGATTTATTAACTCGTTCAACATTTTTACCATTGAGTTAAATATACTTGGCAGGAGTATAATTTTGGGGGCTTTAAAGAAATAGTACGATTTGGGAAGGGGTGGATTCCTGCCCTACATGTTACACTTTCTATTTTCCAAATTTTACCAAAAAATTGACGATCCAAGTATTATCTCGTTACCTTGGACGAGGACGTTAAATCCTGGTTCCAAATGAATATAGCTAATACTTGACTGAGTTGTAGCCGTCGAAAAATATTGAAGTGCGCATGTGTTGCATATTTCAGAGACAAATATAACACTTTAAATTTAAAGGACCCGAAAAGTTTGAATTTTTTCCAATATTTCGAGGGTGAAAGTGCATATTTCAAAAAATTGCAGGGACATTATCAGTTCCCCATGCTTCTTAAGGGAAGAAAATGTAATTTACATCGTATTTGTATTATACACTAAAATCATCTTTCTATATTGATATCGGTGATACGAAAAAAAAAAATCATTTTAGAGAACTTTTCACATAAAAAAAGTTTATATATTTTTAATTTTTTTAATAATCAATAGATAAATAGTAAAAAATTAACTTTTTTATTTTCAAATTACATAATCTTCTATTTATTATGTCATTCAAATATTATATTTGATCGAGATATTATTTTTTCAGCAAGAGAACAATCACAATAATTATTTAAAAATATTTGAAAAGATAAATAATTATGTAAAATTTATCAAACAATCAATTCTAACAAAATAGTTTCAAAAAATATTTTTAATTTGTAAATTATGTAAAAATTTACATTTTTTATTATAAAATATTATTTTATGCAAACATTAGAACTGACTATTAAAATATTATGAAAAATATTAATTATTACGATAAAAAAATTATTATATTTTTATATTGGTCTCAATTTTGGATCGAGATATTTTTTTATAGTTTAAAAGATTATCACTTTAAAATAGATCAATTTATATAAATTTTAGGGTAGTACTTTAAATGTAAAGGCAACCAAAACATGTGAGTTTTTCTTTTCAATATTTCGTTGTCGAAAGTGCAAATTTCAAAAAATCAGGGACATTATCAGTTGCCCCATGCTTCTTCAAGGACTAAACCGTAATTTGCCTTAATATTTGTATTCTAGCTAGGTTAAGGCGGTAACTTTTGGTAAATTTGCTTGGCCCTCCGATCATATAAAAGGGCCGGGAGATTTCCCGCCAGAAAACGGTTTACACATGGATCAAAAAATAACATCACTCTCCTCCCCCCGCTCGCTCGCGGCGCCAATGCTCCGGTTCAGGAAGAGAAGCAGCCAGCCACCAGGTAGTTGCTAATTCCCGAGCTCCCCTTATTTCCGTCGGCCAGCGGCGGATCGAGCGCTTCGACTTTGGAGATCGAAACAAGACCACGCGCGCTGGACAACTCCTCCACCGTCTCCCCATCGCGTGAGCTTTCTCATCGTTTCTTCTTGATTTTGCCTTTTTTTAAGTTTTAGGTTAATTAAATCGATTGGAGAGATCTCGTGCCACTCTCGAGCCAATTCCGGTCAATTAAATTGTAGCTAGATATAAATCGATCGTACCGTAGAGAATAGACCACCGAAGTTTTGGTTTGAGCTGTTTTTTTGGTACTCCGGAGAAGTTGATCGGAGGTAGTCGCTAGAGTTTCTTTGAGAAGTAATTTACATGACGGTTATGGACTTTTATCTGCAAAGTAGATGTTAAAGTCGATAGGATGGCGCCCATAAGATGCTCGAAAGCCGGATATTTCAGATTCTGTAAACGAAAGAGCTGAAGTACTAAGGGAACTGAGAAATTCTGTAGGCTCCTGGAAAATGAACTTATGGTTGACATCTTACCAGTTCAACCGAGCTTTTCTGCCAAATGATTGCAGGCTTCCAAGTTACCGGAATTACTTTGTAATTAGAGCTCGATGAATAATACTGACAGGAACGTTAAGGTCCAACGACCATGCCGCTGCATAAGATCAAAATGCTTGAAATTGTGAGTGCACTGACACAGTTCTTTATAACGTTGTGACATGTTTGAAACTCTATGTACATGTGATATGCTGGTTTCCTTTGTTATCCAGCATGTTCACTTTGTTGATCACTAAATCATGAATTTGCATTATATGTAAAATACAGATTATCGACCTGACTCATCGGAGAAAAAATTATAATGGCAGGTATTGTGAGTGCTTCTCTTCTGGACTATATTGTGATGGATGCAGCTGCATGAATTGTCAAAACAACATTGAGAATGATGATACGAGGAGTGAAGCCGTTGCTTGTATCTTGGACCGTAGACCAGATGCATTCAGGCCAAAGATTGCTGCAATCAGTCAACATAATTCTCAAGTTGTCGAGGTATGTTATCCATTATATAGCCGACAACTCAATTTGACGAAAATCTTCCCATTCCTCTTGTTAAAGTCATTGCCATATTGCTTGTTTTGAGTTTTATGTCATTGGGATTCTACAGTTGGATTTATGTTTGATGCATTGACCCGGCATTAACCAAACTGATACAAGTTCATAACTGATTCCAATTCCTACTCATTCTTTACTGTTTCCAATTAGAAGTGCCCACCTAAATTTCTGGGACGATTCAAATTTCAGAACCTCAATGAAACCCCATTTAAGTGGACGTCTGTGAGTTGTGTTTCTTTGTATCCAAGTTCAATTTTCAAAAAGCTCCTTAGAATTGTATAATTCAATCAATGGAATTCACTGATTAGTTTCATTTCTTGCTTATATTACACCAAGTCTATCAATATGATCAGGTGATAATATTGGTTACTTTGTTATTTCTTTCATTTTCAGCGTCATTCGTAATATGCTTTGAACAATTGCTGTAGGGATCAGACAACAGTGCTCTAGTCGTGGGTAGACATAAAAGGGGATGTAACTGCTCTAGAACAAATTGCCTAAAGAATTACTGCGAGTGCTTTCAAGCAAACATCCGCTGCTGTGAAAGGTGTAAATGTATTGGATGCAGAAATGCGAAATTCAGCAACCGGGTTTTGGCAGCTCTGACTCCCCATGTGGACTACGAAAAGTTTGAGGCCTATTTTGATTTACCAACTGTTCGCATATCTACTGCTACTGGATCAGAAAATGACAATTTCACCCAAAAATTAAACAAAAGAAACTTTGAAGACCATTTAGACTCAAACAAGGTTCCACGAACACAGAATCTCTCACAAGAACTACAGGTATCTGATTCACTCTCTGACTCAGAAGTTACATTCTTCGTAAAGACAATATCCGGCAACTCTTCGTCCACTACTTTAATCCATTGCTTTACTAGGGAAAATTAGTCGTAGTTGATACATCTTCCCCATGCTACTCAGCAGAGTCTTCAGAGTCAGCAAACAGGTTTGTGTGCGAGCTAGAAAATCTTCTTTCTATTTCAGATCGGGAAGTATTACATTCTTCTTTATTCAGATGTCATAATGACACAGCAACTCTGGAAGAAGATTTATGTTTGCAGATATTGTTCAATCACCGCACATGGAAGCCCTGTGCCCTACTTTGATTGTACTCTCAGAAGCTGCAAATTTTCTTGCTGGTACGCTTGGAGAAACTTTAAAAGTAGTTTTTCTTAAGTAATGAGGCAATACCTCATTATATTTGTGTTTCTTTAACCATAGATGTCTCATTGAAAAGAAAGGATATTGCTGCAGTGCAATCTGCTTCCTGATGTGCACATGTGACAATAGTTTGTATTCTTAAAAGAATGAACACGTACTTTCCATCTCTCATATGTGTACATTCTTACAAAATAGGGATCGAAAACACAAGCAACATTAGAGAAGCGGGGACAAGATCCAAGAGAAGAAATGATGTCCAAATAATGGTGTCCGACAACCATCTTAACTCATATGAAGCTGATGCCACCTATAAAGATGATTCTGGATCAGATGGCTCTGATGTGAAGGCATGGACATCTTTTGCATCCCATACAGAGCAGATGAAGTCTGATAAAGAAGGTAGCTTACTGCTTCCAACAAATTCTCAAGATAAGAAGGTGGATGGTGCTCTGGGTGTAACTGCATATGTGGAGCAGGAGAGGGCCATCTTAACCAATTTCCTGAACCATCTAGCCAAGATTATCACGCTGGAGAACTACGGGTATGATTCGCATCATCATTTTCTGTCGTTCACTTATATATGAATTTAATACCCTAGGAAACATCAAGTGTTTTCTTAGATTCAAGAAACTTCTTATTCTAAATTTGACAGGCGTCCAGAACTTGATGGAAGATCATAGACATCTACTCGGGGTATCCTTGGTGATCCATCTTGTGCTGATTCATTCCTGCTTTCTCTTATTTTGGATGGTGGAGTTTAGTGATCTGGATGCTTGAGGCTTTCTGATACTCCTGTGACTTTCCGATGAGCCACTTAAGGAGTTGTATCCTCGACTTTATTATATTTCTTTGAACAAGTTATTTTCTGTGAAGGATTTGGGCAGCTTGAGGTAAGAGAGGGTTGGGTTTGGAATCTAAGTTGCCTTTAGAGATTGCTTGCATGATGCTGACAGGTTTAGTTGGGCTCCTGATCCTGCTATGGGATCCTCGGAGAATAGTTTATACAACAAGATGTTTGATGATTTCATGTTTCGTTTAGCGGTAGTCCTCAGGTCCGACCTTGCCAAGTTGTTTCCGTTGGATGGCGCTCCAGAGCAAGGTGAAAACTAGGATAGACACTTCTTTTCGCGGCTAGTTTTTGGTCTATCTGATTTGTGAGGAATAGACTTGTCTTCCAGCAGGAGGAGGCAAAGGTGGATAGTTTTATCCGGCAAGATGTGTCCACCTTTGTGGATATGTTCCTTCTGCAAGATTAAGGTTTTGGAAAGAAATGTTTTGAAGTATTTCGAGTTTAACATATCTGCTCTAACCAAAAAAACTTTTGTGTGATGCATTTAAACTCTCCATGTATGTTAAAGTGCTAATTGCCAAGTTGATTGCTATTCGTCATTGTACGTTAATGATGATTTTTCTTGAACAAACTCGAAAAACTTGCAGGAGATTTCTTCAAGCAGCGCAGGGTTCCTACATGGTAATCCGTCGGTGCTGACTCTAAGTCATGATTGAAGTGAACGCTCTTGCAACCCGACGAGCTTCGAATAGTTTATTTCTACAACATGCTTGCTGAACATTGAGTTAAATATATTTGTAAAGAGTATATTGGGGCCTTCGAAAAAATAGTAGAATTTTAACTGTGTATTTGGGAGAGAGAATATTACTGACGCACGTAGAAAAAGCATATAGATTTTATCAAAACTTAACGATCCCAGTATTCATATGTTATGTTGGACGAGGACGTTAAACCTTGGTTTCAATCAAAGTTTTTAAAATGACATTGAGAGCGACCCGTTCAGCTTTCCATTTGCAAGTTGACCGCTCGAATTGGTTAGGATGTCCGTCAGACTGGATGGTTTTGTACTTGTATACGTGTGTTTTTATGGAAATACGTATATATTACAGGGATACATGCGACACGCTAATTTGGTAACTAGGAATTGGGACAGAGAGAATATCAGGGGCGAGATTGCCTTGTGTACTCCCTAGTCCCTTGTACATGATGAAGCTGTATCCTTATAATCAGGGATACAATAGTCAGAATACAAAACTACCCACACCCGCACAAATGCAGAAGGGATAAAATCAAAATGGGATGGTCTTGGAATTTGTTATACTTTAGCAAGAGATGATTTTTTTTTTGTACGGTATTAACCAAGAGTATCGATTTTAAATGGTGTTATTATTTGAATTGTGTAATTAGTATTATTAAATAATTTAGTTTTTTATATCAAATAATTTATTTGTTTATATTAAATAATTTATCTTGTTATATTTAATAGTTTGCTCGATTATATCTAATAATTTATTCGATTATATCAAATTGTTTATTCATGTATATCAAATAGTTTATCTAATTATATCAAACAGTTTACTCTATTATCAAATTATATGTCGTGTTAAATAATTAATTTGATAATATTAATTAAGATTTTTTAGATAAATTTAGTCGAACATATCATAGCGAATCATTCGAACATATAATATCGAACCATTCGAACTTATCAGATCAAACTATTTGAACATATCAGAATGAACTACTCAAACAAATCAGAGATAACCATTGGAACATATTATTTTGAACCAATCGAACATATCAGGAGCGAACCATCCAAACATATTAGAGAAAACCATCCAAACATATCAGAACGAACCATTCGAACATATGAGAACAAACTATTCGAATATATCAGAATGAACCATTCAAACATATCAGAACGAACTGCTCGAATATATCAGATTAAATCATTCAAACATATCAAATCAAACTATTTGAACATATGGTAATGAACCATTCGAACATATCAGATCAAATTATTCAAACCTATCACAACGAACCATTCAAACATAGCACAAGAACCATTCGAACATATCAGAATAAATCATTTGAACATACCAGAGCAAACTATTCTTACATATTAGAGTGAATCATATTCCATATTGGAGGGACAAAAAAAGGAGGAGAGGGAAAGAGAGGTCACTTTAATAGTTTCCTCTTTTTTAACAATTCTCAACTCTCTTAACTAGTGTGGTGGTGAGATAAAGCTTAATAAAAACTTAAATCCAGTTGAAAATAATTTTGCGATTCTTTTCCTTCGAGAGGAAGACAAAGTGAAACTTAGGGATCGCTTTCCTTATTTTTTCATCCAAATTATCATTTTTGTTTCTATTTTTATTAATTTAAATTAGAAAATAAGGAAGGGGATGCATCAGAAAGGACCATTTGAATATATCAGAGCCAACCATTTGAACATTTTATAATAAACTATTTGAACATATCAGAACGAACCATTCAAACATATTAAAGCAAACTATTCGAACGAGTCATTCGAACATATTAGAAGTAACCATTCAAAAATATTAGAACAAACCATTCGAATATATTAGAACAAACCAAATAGTTATAATCAAATGGTTTGAATTATAATAATTATAATATTTTCACTGTAATTAAATTCATCTAACAAAACACACCCATCACTAAAACCCAAATTCCAAAAAATCATAAAACCAAAAAATGGTTGTTCATGATTTTTAAGAAGCATATTAAATATTTTCGATGAAGACAATGTTGTCGTCCCCCATCACGAAAACTGAGAGGTGTCCTCGAATATCCTCGTTGATAGGAGGAGTTTTGCTTGGACTTGGCTACATCTATGACATCTCCCAACTACACCGCCCTCTGCATCTCCCCCGACTAGTACCATAAATTTATCTACTCCTTCCACTAGGCCCACAGCGTCGCGGACAACCCGATTCCGAACACCATATCCTAGATTTTTGTTCGAATGGGGGCAGGGCCCCAGAGGCAGTGAGACGGGGAGGACTTCCATGAGGCGGGAGATGGTCGAGAGAGTGTGGAAGGACTGAAGCCCACTGTTGACATCGGTGGTAGCTGGGTTGGGAGTGAGGGGAGAACTTTCTTCCCCTTTGTTAGAAGATAACGTTAAAGTGAGGGAGGAGAGAGGGGAGATAATGATTGACAAAAAAACCCTGCGCGATGTTGACCATCAGTAGGGGTGAGCAAAAAATCGTACACCGCACCGCATCACACCGCAAATTTAACAAACCTCGCAGTTTAGAACAGAAAAATTACCGCACAGCACTACACCGCGATATAATGTGGTGCGGTGTGGTTTTTAGCACCACATCGCGATAAAAACCGCACTGCACCATATATATATGTAAATTTTTTTGAAAGGTATATATATGTATATATACATATTATACATATATATATATATATATATATATATATATATATATATTTCTCTTAAAAAAGTCTACCCTTCATGACCATATTTTTTATTGGACACGTATTTTTTCACATCTTTCCTTAATTTTTTCAATTTAATTCAAATTTATATATTATTTTATTGATTTGGGCCCGTTAAAATAGGCTTGGGCCCAGTGCGGTGTAAAACTACACACCGCACCGCACCATTCCGACACCGCAATGAGCCGAAACGCGCGGTTTATCGCAAAATTGCAAACCGCGCAGTTTAATTTTTTTCTAAAAAAAAGTGCGGTGCGGTGTGCGGTTTTTGCCTATACCGCACCAAACTCACCCCGAACCATCAGATTAGCAAAACTTCTGTTGGGCCTGATCCAACGGTTAGGCTACATTCGAGGAGGGGCCTGGCTAAATTTGTACATCTAGGATACAATCCGGTCCCGATCATAAGGCCAACAAGCCTATGTAAATTCAAAACAAACATATGCCTGAAAGAAGAGAGCACACATATGACATACCCTAAAACGCAAAACCCTAAACTCAATGAAGAAAAGAAAAAAAAATGAAGAAACTGATTATAAGGAAACATCGAAAGGATGAATATTATGTAATAAAAGGAAAATGAAAAAAAGATGTGCAAGAAATCACAAACGTAATACTTCAGAATTTGTTTTGTAGTACAACATGTTCGAAATTGTTACATTTGCGAGTATGCTAATTTTGTTTATTAATTGGAAAATTTTGTAATTCCATAATTTTAAAATATCATGTTTAATATAAAATTTTAACATAATATAACAATATATTAATGTAGGCCAAAGTTCATGTAACTTAATGAGCTTCGGCTTGATAACTCTGTCTTTTGCTAGCCAGATTAGATAAGTTGTTGGCGTCCTCAAATACAGTTGTTAAATAAAAAATGGGAACAATACAATCAGTGGATTTGGGAGAGAATATTCCTGAAAAGTAGGAAAAATATTATAGTTAGAAAATTTTAAAATACGGATTCATGTATTAAAAATTTTTAAAACTCGTATTCTAAAATTTTATTAAAAATTACTGATCCAAATACTATCACTTAAACAATTACCATAAAAAAATATTTAGCTATGGTCGGTCTATATACGTTGGACCAGGACGTAGAACTTGGTTTTAGTGGAGATAATATTTAAGTAATTTAACTAACACGGAGTCGGAACCGTTAAACAATATGCGTCCATGTGTTTCTAACTTCAGAATTCAGATACATAAACGTACAGCACTTCAAATGTAAAGCACCTCGAAAAGTTCGAAATTTTTAATATTTGGAGGTCGCAACTCGAAAGTGTATATTTCTAAAAATGCTCTCCTCCCATGCTTCTTCAGGGATGAAAATGTAATTTGCCTTGATTCTATGCAATTTGCTTCTCCGGTTCCCCCCATGTATTTTTTCTAGCTAGGTTCTGAGCCTTCTTCCGCGTATAAAAGGGCCGGGAGATGTCCCGCCAGAAAACGGTTTCCACATGGATAAAAAATAACATCACTCTCTCTCCTCGCGCCGTTGCTCCGGTTCCGGCAACTTTTCTTCCCCGAGATCCCCTTATCTCCGGCGGTTATCGGCCGAGCGAGCGCTTCGACTCTGGAAAATAGTAATAAGACGACGCGCGCTGGACAACTCCATCGCCGTCTCCGCATCGCGTGAGCTTCCTTACCGTTTTTACTAGAGTCGCCTGTTTTATAGTTTTTAGGGTTAGTTAGTTAGAGTTTAGAAGATTGGGGAGGTTTAGTGCCTCAATTGATATCGTAGGATTCTGATTCGCGGTTCTGTTGTTTGGGAACTAGAGAGATCGTGCCTTTTTTCGAGTCATTCCGGTTAGTTAAAATATAGCTAGCTATAAATTAATCGTTCTATTGAGAATAGAGTATGGAAGCTATAGTTAGAGCTGTTATTTTGGTACTCCGGAGAAGTAGATCGGAAGTTAGAGCTGTTTCTTTGATAAATTATTTCCGCGAAGGAAATGGACTTTTAACTGTTAAGTAGAAATGAAGTTGAAATGATAGTGGCCGAGGAAACCAGATGTTTCAGATTCTTTTAACGGCTTTTTGCTTGATCCTGAAAAAGGGACTTGTGGTTGACTTCTTACCGGTTCAACTGCCAAATGATTGCAGGCTTCCAAAGTTAGTAGAATTGGTTCCTAGTTCGAGCTCGATGAATCATACGGGCAGGATTGTTAAGGCCCAAAGACCATGCCACTGCATAAGATCAAAATGCGTGAAATTGTGAGTGCACTCACGCTGTACTGACCGTATATAATGTCGTGACATGTTCACTTTATTAGTCACGAGAATCATGAAATTGAATTATATGCACTCATCGGACAATAAGTTGTAATGGCAGGTATTGTGAATGCTTTTCTTCTGGAGTATATTGTGATGGATGCAGCTGCATGAACTGTCAAAATAACATTGGAAATGATGATACGAGGAGTGGAGCGATGGCTTGTATCTTGGACCGTAGACCATATGCATTCAGGCCAAAGATTGCTGATATTAGTGAACGTAATTCTGAAGTTGCTGAGGTATTATCAGTTATATTTCCATTAGTGAGCAGCCTTAAAATAGCCGAAAAACTCAATTTGACGAAAACCTTCCTATTTCTCTGGTTCAAGTCATTGCCATGTTGTTATATGTTATTGGGCTTCTATTAGTCGAATGGATCTGCGATGCATGGACCGGCATTAAGCAAACTGAAACAAGTTCCAATGTGAAACCAGTTCATAACCGAATCCAGTTCCCAATTAGTGCTGCTCACTAGAATCTGTGGAATGATTCAAATGTCAGAGCTGCAATCGAACCCATTTAAGTGGATGTCTGGAGCTCCATTGCTCCATATTATTAAGTTCAAAAAGCATCTTAGAATTGTATAGTTCCATCAATGAAATCTACTGATTAATTTTATTTCTTACTTATGTTGCACCAAGCCTCAAGCCTATCAATCTGATCAGGTGATAATATTGGCCACTTTGTAATGTCTTTCATTTGGTTTCAGATACATTCATAATACACTTGAACAATTTGTGTAGGGATCAGACAACAATGCACTAGTAGTCGGTAGACATAGAAGGGGATGTAACTGCTCTAGAACAAGTTGTCTAAAGAATTACTGTGAGTGCTTCAAAGCAAACATCAGCTGCTGTGAAAGGTGCAAATGTATTGGCTGCAGAAATGCGAAATTCAGCAACCGGGTTTTGGCAGCTCCAACTCCCCATGTGGACTATGAAAAGTTCGAAGCCTATGTTAATCCACCTGGTGTTTCCGTGTCTACTTCTGTTGAATTAGTAAATGAATGCGTTACCCAAAAATTAAAGAAAAGAAAGCTTGGCTCGAATAAGGTTCCACGAAGCCAGAATCTCTCACAAGAACTACAGGTATCTGATTCACTCTCAGGCTCAAAGGTACATTCTTCATACTTCATGTTAGGTGGCAATGCTATAAGTTTTATATTGTGGCTCTTATTCACGAACACCATATTTCAGTTCTGCAATTTACTAAATTATCAGTTTCTTAAAAAAATATGGAAAGGCAATATCTGGCAACTCTTCTTCTGCAACTTTAATCTGTCACTTCACTTTGATATAATCCATTGCTTTACCAGGGCAAATTGGTCGTAGTTGATACATCTTCACCAAGCCACTCAGCAGAGTCTTCAGAGTCCCCAAACAGGTTTGTGTGCGAACTTGAAAATCCGCTTTCAATATGAGATCGGTAAGTATTACATACTTCTTTGTTCAGATGGCATAATGAGACGGAAACCCTGGAAGAAGATTTATGTTTGCAGATATTGTTCAATCACCACACATGGAAGCCCTATGCCCTGCGTTGCTTGTACTCTCAGACGCTGCAAATTTTCTTGCTGGTACGCATTGAGATACTTTAAAAGTAATTTGGCTTGAGTTACGAGGCAATGCCTCATAAAAAATGTGCTTCTGTAACCATGGATATTTTGTCGAAAAGAAAGCATGTTGCTGCAGTGAAACCCGCTTCTGTCATTCGTATATCTCATTGGTGTATATTCTTACAAAATAGGGATTGAAATCACGAGCGATATTATTAGAGCAGCAGGGACGAGATCCAAGATAAGAAATGATGTCCAGTAACAACCTTCATTCATATGAAGCTGACGGAGGCATGGACATCTTTTGCATCCCATACAGAGCATATGGATTTCGAAAAAAGGTAGCTTACTGCTTCCAACAAATTCTCGAGATCAGAAACTGGATGGTGCTTCGGGTATAACTGCATATCTGGAGCAGGAGACGACCATCTTAACCAATTTCCTGAACTATATAGCAAAGATTATCATGCTGGAGAACAACGGGTATGATTCACATTATCATCTTCTGTTGTTCACTTATATTCGAACTTAAGTATCCCAGGAAACATCAAGTGTTTTCTTCCATTCAAAAAAATTCAATTCGGAATTTGACAGGTGTTGAGAACTTGACTGAGTAGAACAAATAATCACAAAATGAGGTGAACTAGTGTAGTCTTTGGCTCATCTTGCCAACAGGTCTCGGATTAATCAAACGTTCGTTGTCCCACACCAGTTTGAAATCAATAGTGCTGAAATTTACTGTTGATAAATATATTGCAAGCCTAAGATGGAAGTGCTCTAATGTTTGACTGAATCAAACTTAGTTCGGTACTCTCGCTTTTTGACTTTAAATTTTTAATATGACGATTATTAATATTGAAAAATATGACGATTATTGATATTGAAAGTATAATTGAATATTAGTGTTTTAATTTTGAATGTAACTTGATTTATTAGTTATTTATTTAAAATTTTCCTTGATTTTAGGGATTGCACAATCTTTAATGCTTAATTGCCTTTTTTACTATTTTCATACCTATATTTCTTATTTATTTAAATCAATTTAACAGAAAACAATGTCTGTCACCTAAATACCTACGGATCCTATAGTAACTAAAAAAATACTATTTCATAAACAAATAGAACTAACAATTATTAATCCTACTAAAAATCACTATCCTAATAATTATCTTAAAACTATAGATGGTGAGTAAATCTAAATTATTATCTTACCACTGTAATTCCGTTTTTTATGTTTTCTATAAAGAGAACCAAATTAAAACCTTAGGTTGAATGGACTTAAAAATGAGGGTTGATATTGACATGTCTTGTATGTCAATATTAATATATTTTATTTGTATTATTGCTATATTTTATAGGTTTAACAATGACATGGCAGTTTCATATAGTTTTCATTATTAGTTTTTATTTTTTTTTTCAAAAAAATAAAACATTAATCTTGATATAATTGAAATATCAATATTAAAAAATAAAATATATATGTACGATCTATGCTGATGACCAGATAAGAATTTTGCCATCCAAATCTACACCCTGAAGGGACGAAAATTTGTTTTAATTCCTGTAGGTCTTAGATTTTGCGAAGCTAGGCCATTTGTGGAAAATCATTCACGTACGCGATTCGTTAGTGATCGTGAACTGACAGGTGACAATACTTCATCGTAATGATCCTGTGGAAGCTTGCTACAATATGTAAGTCTTGTATTTATTAACGAATTTGTTCGTTGATTGTTATATGATTAACTTGTAATTATTTGTTAATTATGAGTCAATCCCTTAAATATATACATATATACATATTTTATTTTTTTTGAATTTTCAGAGATCTGGGAGGAGAGGTGCCGAAGGGAAGGTGATCAATGAAGAAATAACAATTTTTTTATCATTAATCAAAATTAACCTTGCCGTAATTATCAGATTATTCTAGTTAATGATGCAGTTAATGACTAGAATTCTACTTAAAATAAAAGTACTTAATTAAGTTTCTCTCTATCCTTATCTTCATCGTTTAATAAGGACAAAATGTAACATTATTTAAATGAGTGAGACTTACATACAATCTAACTTCCATGATTTGGCGTTCTCTACCCTCTTCATTGCCTGTGTTCTTTATTGTAAGGTTTAGACATTAATCTTCCAATTTGTTGTATGTGCTAGTCCTTTTATAAAATAGGATTACCGGTGGATTGAACCATTAACCGATTTCTTCCAAATTTTTTGAGCAGTGGAAGGTTCCCAGACGGTAGCCATTAATTGTTGCCCCAGCTGCTGTGCATCTTCTTCTCCACGGTATGGACTTTTATATCCTGTATTTTGGTATTAGGATTTTCTAATAAGTAGCCTCGTTGTGAATTATTGCTCTTGTTCTTAGATGTCACTTAAATTTATTGTTGGTTAAGTTGATAGGACATTCTGTTGGTGTGAAGGTGGGAATGACGCGAGCATGCAAAAAAAAGGTCAAGAAGGGAACAAAGTTATTACGACAATGGCAACAAGAAGAAGATCAATAAGGTCAATGCTCTTACATTCCTAAGGAAATTCAGAGGGAAATCCTGCTAAGATTACCCGCGAAATCCCTGCTGAGGTTCCATTCATTGAACAAAAGGTGGTACAGTTTGATATCATCCCAACAATTTGTCAGCGACCATCTCAATACATTCCGACACCAAAGTAAAAAGCATTTTTTACTCCTTCCTCCTGAAAGTTTGTACACTTCGATAACAAACCCACTGTATTGTCAGTTTGTGGATGGCAGCGTCCAACCTGTATACATGCAAGATCTTGCGCCGCCACCTCCTCCTCCTCCCTCCATGGAAGTAGATAACAACTTCGTTAGAGTCGTTGGTTATTGCGATGGGGTTGTCTGTATAATCCGCGAGTGGTACCATATACAGCTATGGAATCCAAGCATAAGAAAAACGACTGAGGTCGTATGTGATTCAACCCCTCTCGGTTTGACTTACGGGAACCTATGTGGCAAAGCATTAGGGTTTGGTTCTGTCGATGGCGAACAAAAGTTGATCTTCCTCCCCAATTACAACAGATTCTTATCTGCCTACGTCTTTTCCATGAAGACTCGAAATTGGTCAACTGTACGAGGACACCAGACCACAATTGTGAGGAGTTCGGAACGTTCTGCATTTGTCAATGGATCATGTCATTGGCTTGCTTGGGATAGAGGGACTAGTTTTGTGTTGTCGTGGACTAGAATAATGGAGAATAAAAGTTTAAGGTGCTTAATAAGCGTAGTCGGCAACAGAGGAGGAGATACCTTTGCCCTTGCATCTTATAGGCCCCGTGGGACAAAGTCCAAGCTGCTTTATTATAAACCTACGAGGAAGAGGGCTCAATGGTTGAAGGCGGATGTTAGAAATCTCACTCAGTTGTATGAATATCGTGAGAGTCTTGTTTTTCTCAAACCAAGACGCATCAAGTTCCGAAGTATTGGGCTGAACATTCTTTTTCAATTTGTTCTGTTGCTTTTCGCCATGCATATTTTTTCAATAGTATGTTCTTAATATATGTTAAAGGGTTGTAGTCTCTAACGGTATTAGGCATCGTAAATTTTGAAGCATCCTCGTACTTTAATTGACATTTCCTAGTTGTAACATGACACTCGTTCTCTTTCAGTAATTTGAGATATCAAACAATAGAGAATAATGCCAGGAGATTCCTTCTTTTCCAGGATGATTCATGGGTAAGAGTTATATGCATGGAGATCTTTTATTTGCTAATCCATTCCGACTTTTCTTTGAACTTGTTATATGCTGTGGACGATTTGGGAAGCTTGAGTGAATAGGGTTGGGTTTTTTTGAGTAAGTAAATTTATTTCATATATATCAAAAAGTTTACACCAAAACAAGGCCAAAACCTAGTGCAGAAGTACATCCCATACATCTTTTCAGAGGATCTAAGTACGACACTAAACTTGAGAGACCCCGCAAATTCGAGACCAAGTTGGACCAGCGGAGCCATTAATGTGCTTGAAAAAGGACGGCATGGTAAGAAACTATCGATCATATCTATCCCCCGGAAATTGAGATTATTTCTCAACAACCAAAGTCTCAAACGAGTTACACCAGGAAAAAGTAATACCCCCCACAACACCAAGATCAGCCTCTTATCCTAACCAAATAGTCCCATATACCACGCGGGTACGGCATTGCGAGTTGGGGTTGGTGGGTTCGGGACATTCCGCATTTGTCAATGGAGCATGTAATTGGCTTGCTTGGGACGGAACAACCCACTATGCGTTGTCGTTCAACCTTAAGGATCACACGTTTGGTAAAATGATTTGCCCAATTTTCTGGGCTTTGCGTCAACATTATTTGTATACGACGGATGCCTCTCCTTGATTGCAAGTATGGATGACGGTGTGTGTTTGGTGTAGGTAACGAAAAAGTACAACGTGGTCGATTGGTGGACTAGAATAATGGAGAACAAAAGTTTAAGGTGCCAAACAGACGTAGTCGGAATCAGTGGAGGAGATTCCTTGGCCCTTTCTTATTTCTTCGGTGGGTCCATGCTCAATTTTCTTTGTTAGAAACCTATGACGACGAGGGATCAATGCTTGAAGAAGTATGTTCAAAATCTCATTCAGTTGTATGAATATCATGAGAGTCTGGTTTTGTTAAACCAAGACGCACCAAGTTCCGGATATCTGGGTTGAATATTCTGTTTCAAGTTTTGTTTTGTTTTTTTTAATATATTTTTGCCATGCATATCATTGAAGCAACCTAGTACTTTCGTTTACATGTATATTATAACTTGATACTCGTTCTCTATCACTTTTTTGGTGATATTTACAATAGGTTATGAAGACGGTTATCCTCATTCATCGTTTCTTATTGCTTTTTTTTTTCTTTCAAAAAATTCCTATAAAAAAAAATACAAAAAAGTCATAACCTCACAATACACCTGCTAACCAATAGTAATGTCAGGTAGGGAAAATACACAACTACCAATTAGCCAACAATCCTGATAATCTCCAGCTAACCAATAAGCCTAATAATCTAGTGGTATGAATCAAACAAGCCGCAATCCCACTAACTGAAAAATCTACTCAGTATGAGGCTTATCCTGAAAAATCACCGCTCATCGTTTCTTATTGCTTTGGTCTGTCTTCTTATTGATTTTGCCTGCTTTATAGTTTTAGGTTTAATTAGTACGACGATTGTGTTGTTTGCGAATTAGAGAGATCGTGCCACTCTCAAGTCAATTCCGGTCCGTTTAATGTTGCTAGCTATGAATTAGTCGTACTATTAAGAGTAGACGGTGGAAGTAATTGTTTGAGTGTCATTTTGGTACCCCAGAAAAGTATATCGGAGGTAGTCGCTAGAGTTACTCTTTTGAGCATTGTTTCTCTGGGAAATCATTTCTGCTAAGGAAATGCAATTCTATCTGCTAAGTAGATACGGAGTTGATAAAATGGTGCCCATGAGGTTCTTGGAAGCTGGAGATATCAGATTCTGTTAACGAAAGAGCAGAAGAACTAAGGGAACCGGGAAATTCTGTAGGCTCCTGGAAAATGATGGACTTATGGTTGACATCCTACTAGTTGGACTGAGTTTTTCTGCCGAATGATTGCGGGCTTCTAAACTACTTAGGGAACCTAGAACTGTCGCAAGAATTCGAGCTCGATGGATCAAACTAGCAGGATAGTTAAGATCGAAATGCATGAAATTGTGAGCACACTGATGCTAAATACTGGCCATATATAACGTCATGACACGTATTTGTGTATAATGGTTTCCTTTATTATCCAGTTTGTGGTATTCGCAAGAATATGATATGGACGAATTTTAGGATCTCTTTTATGATGCTGTAAGCATGTCCACTTTGTTTATCATTCGATCATGAAATGGAATTATATGCAAAATATAGATTATCGACATGACACATCGGAGAAAAGCTTATAATGGCAGGTATTGTGAATGCTTCTTTTCTGGACTATAATGGATGTGTTGGAGAATTTGTTTATAATCAAGATAGAGATGGTTAGATATAAGTGAGTATATTCTGAAATCGCACCAAATGATTTTGGGTAAACAGTGAGATTGTTACAAAACTCGTTAACTAAGTTTTGTCTCGATGTAAAAAGTATTATGGTTACAAATTGTAGGATTGCGGGTTTATGGGAATTGTTCTAGGTTCATGTCTTATTCTTTTAGAGCTGGGTCAAAGAAGCAATTCTCAATCCAAAATTTGTTTGGTTTTCTTTGGGACAAGGTCATGCTTTAGAACTTTTTCTCTTTATTGGCATTTGAATTTAATTTTGGACTAAAATAATGAGTGTAATCATCAAGTTAATATGAAATTTTATGGTCTTGTAACCACCCTTTGATAATATTTTATGGAGCATATTTCAGAATATTTTAGAAATATACTATAATTTATAAGTAAAAAATATTAATAAAAAATATATTAAGGTCTAATTAGGGTAGGGTCTAAATTAGGAAAAAATATTAAAGGGAGGATAAAAATTCATAAGATTCATACCTTACCATTCAAATGTAGACCAATGCTCGTATTCTACCCTAGACCTAGTCAAAATCAACAGACCCTCGATCAACGAGATAAGAGTAGCATCTGACCCGCATGGTGTGGGCATTTCTGCCATCCCTACCTTTTGAGAAATAATCTAGAGAAGAAAAGGTTAAACCACATGGATTTAGCGTTTTGCGTATCAATGTCACATATTTTAGGTCTAAATAGCAATATGAATTAATTGCGGGGACTATTTTATAATATACCCTAGTATAAATCATAGGTTCGTAGTAATTGTGTGGATACTATTGTCATTTACATCAATATCAATTGATTCTGTTCCTATCCTAATTCTTCTCTTCGTCCCTCTCTCTTGACTCTTTCTCTTCTATCTTAATTCTCAATTTTTTCCCAATCTTTATCCAATTTATATCAATCTTATAACCTAAATCAATTCGGTTCATTACAATCAATTCATCGTATTTGTGAGCAATCAAATATTTTTGGTCGGAAATGTTAGCAATCAATTTTACAAAAAAAAAATGTGAAGCAAAAGTCATTGTGAAAAATTACCAAGTTTCAACCATTAATAAAGGAGGAGGAGGAAAGAGAGGAGGAGGAGGAAGGAGGAGGAAGTGGTAATTTTCCATGTCACGTCACCTCGGTCAAGTAAGATACAATAGTTGACGTGGCGCTTACGTGGCAGTTGCGTGGCAATGCCAAGTGGCCAGGCACCCTTCAAAGCTACCTGGAAATAAAGTTTTCCCCGAAATGAAATTATATGTACTAAATTTAGAAGAAAAAAACCATACGGTTTTTTGTTTGAATAGGCCAAAACACAGGGTATTTATGTGTACTTTTTCCTAAAAAATTTACACCTCTCTATTGACTGAATAGAAAAAGTTAAACGGCAACATACTTTTTAGTAAACTTCAATAGCAAATCATACTAAGGATTTATTTGGTATAACTGATCAAATTTAGCTGTTAGCTGGTAGTTTTTAGCTGATAACTGATATTTGATTTTAAAAAAGTATTTGGTAATTGGTTGTTACTCTTGCGTTGTAAAATTACTTATAAGAATAATTGACTAATAAACTTCATTCTTTAATATATATCTAATAAAATTAATTCTTATGTTGAACTAATGTTATATTTATTTGAACTTTAAAAGAAAACAGTGGCATAACTTTCGATTAAACATCTATTTGGACCATTTTGGTCCATTGGAGCGTTGAAATTCAAATAGATGGTACCAAATTTTTTATAAGGTGATATTTAGTATTTATTTCTATATTTTACCAATTAAAAAATACTCTTCTTAATTTAATATTTAAAACATATTATTTATCTATATATTTTTGTCAATTAAAAAATTTTCCCTCTAAATTTAATATTTAACATAGTAAATATTATTTATCTTTATGCTTCTGCCAATTTAAAAAGTACCCTTCTTAATTTAATATTTAAGATATTAAATATTATTAAAAAAGTACATGGTTATCTGAATCTAGACGTATGTTGGTAATTTAATATTGTAACACTCATTAGTTAAATGCATGAGCCATTAATTATAGTTGTTGGATAAATAGCTTTCAGGAGTCATCAACTAACTATTTTTTCCTTTACTAAATACTTCAAAATCAGCTGATAGACATTAAACATTCAACAAGTGGTCCCCAAAAGTTGAACTAAACACCAACTAAGGTTGACTGTTAAAAATTAGTAGTTGGCTGTTAGATATTTATTAGCTAATTTTTTGGTATTTGGTGAATTAAAAAAATAGTTGGTGAACTAAGTTCGTGAAGGAAATAATTTTTTAATATTTTTTATTAATATTTTGTTGAGTAAAATTAAAAATTCATAGATAGTGAATTGACTCGTTCTTATAATATATTAAAAGAATAAAATTCACTAGTCTACTACCCAATTAAAACTCGTTCTTACAAGTAATTTCATAATTCAACAGCAACAGTCAATTATAATTTACCAAACACTTTTTACAATTAGAATATCAACTACCATCTAAATAGTAATTAGCCGACAGCTAAGAGCTGAATTTGATCAGCCATACCAAACAGACCATAAAGCTCCCTCATCCAGTTTCTGATCAACATTTCATCGCCGAGCACATCAAAACTTTCAAACCATCGGCCTCGTCGGGTACTTCTATGGCGTTGACCCGCAAGATGTGAAGAATACTTTGCATTAATGGAGTTCAGGAGATGATGTGTGACAAAATAAAGAGAGAAGATAGAAGCCAAGATGCGGTTTGACAAAACGCCCCAACTGGAGTGTACCCAAGAATAATGATATCGCAGAAGGACAGAGTTTGCAAATGCAAGACCAAACACAATCAACCTTAAATTGTAAAGATAGGACGAGTTGTCCTTGCCGAATTCTAACATAGCTATGTTTCAACCTTTGAAATCTTTAATCAAGCTGGAATAACATATTTAGTTTGTCCGCCTATTCAATGGCATAGTGATTCAGTTATATATTATTCAGCCTTGGAAAGCAATCAATTTTAAACGATGTGTCAAGCGAAATTCACGGTGAACGTGTACAAAGTATCGCCATAATTCAGTTAAACTTGCCGTACTTATCATCCAAGAGTTATTTAGGACAAAAATAAAAATTACTCTCTAGTTTGTGCTTTGCACTTTACTCATTAGACTACCCTGTGATGGAACAATTATTTTAAATTATATTATTATTTTTCGTATTTATCAGACTAACCTTTTTTTAATAGAATAGGAATAACATAATATTATAAAAACTCCGACACGGATACGGATATAAAATGTTTATATAAAAAGGACTCGGTCAAGGAGACCAAAATAGAATAGGAAGTTTCGTTACATTATAATTAGGTTATTAAATTTCAACCACAAAATATCGAGGACTCTACAAAATGCAATGTCCTATGTAGTGTTGGGAAAATCGGCACTCTCTGTCTTCCTCCGTACCTGTGAGCGAACCCAATTAACACAACACCCACACAATTTGGAGGAAGCAAACAAAAGATTGACTGTAGTATGTTATGACAAGTAGCATATTTTGAGACAAGATGATCCAGAAAAAGCGGTTCGAAATTATAAAATGTGGGATTGATCGAGTATAGAGGGCATGTCTATTGCTAGCAAAGTTACTTCTGAAGATGGACTCGCTTGTAGAAATTCAATGGAGATTGGAGGGATAGGCCAAGCAAGCTCGAGAGATTGAGCTTGGGAGTTGGTTTCAAGTGATTAAACGAAAAGTGGTGAAGGATTTCGTAGGGTCGGCATGATTTTGCAAAATCTCACGGTTCTTCATGGGACGATGCTCCGTCAAGGTAGAATTGGTTAAAATTCGGGTAGAACTTCATAATTCTTTACAAGTGACGATTTCACGCCAAAAATGAAAACTGGTGATTTTTTTAACAAGAAAGATGATGACCATGAAGAAGAAACAGAAGGAGGACGGACGCTATTACATGCGGGAGGAAATTGCTAGAGAAATATTGTCAAGGCTGCCAGTGAAATCTCTTCTCAGCTTTCGTTCAACCAACAAAAGGCTGTCAACTTGATATCTTCTCAGTAGTTCATCTCTGATCATCTCAAAACCTTCAAGAGGGGACAGGAATTACTACACCTTAATCACTGGTAGGGTACGAACCAACATTCTTGTTGGTGCGTCGATGTCACCTGCAAGATCTTCCCGGCCCTTGTTGAGAAAGGGTCAGAGTCGTCGATTACTGTAATGGAGTCATATTTTTTATTCAAAAACGGGGACAGACCTACAATATGATGTTATGGAATCCAAGCATACGCCGGACTATGGTCATCCCTACCTTTCCCAGCACCGTTGGTCGGTTTCGGTTCTGTAGATGATGACTATAATTTGGTCATCATTCCACGCTCATATTCTGAAAGAACTCAATCGATGGCCAATGTGTTTTCCTTGAAGACAAATATCTGGCGTATGTCACTTGTTCTTGAATGATCAGGCTGTTATTGTCCTGCAACATTCGATATTAGTGAACGGAGCTTGTCACTGGGTTGTCATGAACTAAAGATGCGAATGTTCGTATTGTCGTTTGACTTCAACCAAGAGGTGTTCAGTAAGATTGGTGTGCCAACTATTTATGCCCCAGAGGAGGAATCCACTACGATGATATTGTCAGCATATTCATCCACGAGGGATGTGTCTCCTTGATCGCAACTCTGTTTTACGAGAAGAATAATCTCATCGTGTGGGCGATGAAAGAGTACAGCGTAGTCGAATCTTGGACTCGAATAATGGAGACTGTTAATCTAAGGGTCGTGGGAGCGTAGTTGATTTTAGGGGAGGAGGCGAGGTTGTATACGTTAACAGCCATGCAAAGGAGCTAATTTGTTATGATCCCATCACCAAGAAACATCGAAGGCAAATCATGGTCCTACTTCACTGTCGTCTGTATGTTTATAGGGATAGTCTTGTTTTGTTAAATACAGTACAGTACTCGCAAATGATGGAACACGGCAAGTTTAAGCTGAGCTAAGAAATTTATCTCTTTGTTTATATTTTTTTCTATAGGTAATTTTGTTTCAATATGAATGTATTGGTCCTTTAATAATTTGTCTTCCTTTCCTCTAGTCTTGTTTAATGCCACTAAATTTCTTTTAAATTTATGTTAAAAAGACATGATATGTATCTACCGCCGAGCATGTAAGTCAGTAGTTAAAAGTTATTCCTATTTAACCAATTAACTTGTTCAAACACTACTAAGAATTCCTCGAGGTATCTGAGACTTCTACTTTGATTTCATTGACTGTTGACTGTGACCGATTTAACGGTGTATTGGTGCTTCTTAATGATTAGACAATATTTGCTAGAATCATTTTTTGACGTTAGCTGGGACTACATTTGTGTATTGTAAATAGTAAATGATAGTCCTGATATTTTGTTCAATATGATGAATGGTTTTTTTGAGTTATGATAAAATAGTTCGTTTATGTATATTTGAATAATTTATTATGATGATTTGATAAATTACTTAATGGTCTACATTTAATAGATGCACATGCTTAAAATTGATGAACAATTCAACACAACTAAATAAAATAGTACTAATTAAAATTCGTAAGTGAGGGTTGAAACACAAAATTTAAACAATCAATCTCACAGAAAGAAGGTAACCATTATTTTTATAAGAAAGTGTGTGGTTGTAATAAAATAAAAAAAGAATGTAAAGGAACAAATTGTAAACAATAGAAATAAAATGAGCACAAACCTATTATGGGCAAATTACTCTATAGTCCCTAGACTTAATCGAATTCTCCTATTGGGTCCCTCCTTTCTCATAAATTATTTAGCAATTCCTATTTTTTGAAAAGATATTGGTCTCGAGTCCCTTGCTGATGTCATCAGTCTTTTTTATTTTTTTACCATGTAAAATGACTCTTTTATCCTTTCACAAAAAGACAAAAATATTGGTCTCGTACCTACTCCGCCCTGATTCTACTAACCTAGACAACCCCTACCACCCCTTCTTCTACTCCTCCGCTGTCCCTGCCATCCGGTGTCGCCCAATGAGGACCTGTTGTCCTATTCAGATTCTGTGGTCATCGATTGTCATTCCGAGGCTACCTCGTCATGGATCTCCTCAATGACTGGGTCGAGAGCTCGTCCTCCACTTACTGTTGCGACCACAAAGAAGACAAATTAGGGTTTGGGATTGGAGAGGACGACCACACTGGTCTGATTTAGGGCTAGGGTTCTGTGATTTCATCAATGAACTGTATAACGAGGAGGACGCGGATGAGGTGGATGAATTCTGCTGAGGAGGAGGAAGAGGGGGATAGTTAACTTAACGGTATTATAGCTGACCTCTCCTTTTTGCTTGCCTGGCAGTAGAGATTGCGAATTGGGTTGGTCAGAGAAGAACCCAGAACCGAGGAGCCACTGACTTGATTAGGTTTAAGTGTATTTTTTTTGTTTTGTTTTTTAAGTAAGGGTATTTTTTTATCTTACATGACAAAAAAAAGACTGATGACATCAGCTAGGGACTCGAGACCAATATTTTTTCAAGAAATAGGAATTGCTAAATAATTTATGAGAAAGGAGCAACCCGATAGGAGAATTCGATTAAGACCATGGACTAGGGGGTAATTTGCCCTATTATTATGGATTGACTACCTATGTCAAGAATATAGTTTTTATGCTTTTTATGTCCAGAATATAGTACTCGAAGTTTTCTAATGTATCTACCTGACATTTTTGCTAGTTTACTCTTTCGTTCATCAACTAGACTTAAAACTAAACTACCAATTATGATGATTCCACCAAATAAGTTATTTTTATGATATCTGGATATCTCATTAATACCTAAATATATGCTAATTGATTCGTCCATGAACTTGACTACCTCTTGATCCACTCTCTTCAATTATAATCATAACCTAGGTGTTTAAGCTAAGTTGAGCATTAAGAACATCAATTAATAATTACAACGCAAGACATTCGAACCACAGTTTAACATAGATAATCAATCACATAATTAGGGTATCGTACTTGCAAGAGAGCTACTAACTATATATAATCATGAAGTACAAAATTATAATTAAAAGCATAATAAGAGATAGAGATAGAAAAAACTTATTCTTTAATTAATCTCAAAAGTCGTAGGAAGAAGTCTCAAAAGCGGCTAAAAATTCTCCCCATAAACCTAAAGACTCATGGATCTTATGTAGCCAAGTCAACTAACTAAAGAAAATAGGAAAAACTCTAGTCTATTCTTAAACAAAAGTCTTCACGACGAATCACAATAGACCTAAAATAAGGAATTATTATAAAATATAATGTAATATGGCTAAAAGAGGAGCTCGAAGTGGCTCAAAACTACAATAGGATCAAAACACAATCGAATAGGAGATTTTCACGAGGCAATCAACTGTTGAGAAGCCAGAGCCCGCTGGAGCTGAGAGTCTATTAGACTCGTCACATTTTTGTATTTTCTATTTTTTATCCTCTTAAGCTCTGAATTTGACCTTGGCAATTGGAGGAAAAAATGTAGAACTCTCTTCAAACATCCGAACATATCTCATATAAGAAAATCTAATACTCGAGCACAAAGTTATGGCACCCGCAATATGGTCTCTTGAAATCACCCTTTCAATGGCCTCCATAGAGTTTCACTTCATATCACAAAATACGATAAAAGGAAAAATCCACTCTATGACTCAAATACATGAAAAAGACATAACACTAATCAGAACACAATGAAAGTGATCACAAAATACGATCAAACATATACAAAATACATGACAAAACATGAGCTTTTACGTACTCATTAATGCTGAAATAGTATACTTATATATATATTTGAATAGTTTCACTAAAATATTTTGATCAACTAAGTTAAAATAATTCATTTATGTATATCAAAATAGTTCAAATAGTTATAATTGAATAATTTATTTACCAAGACCGTCCTCGAAAATCATGTTCAGAATCAAATACCATCCCACGTTAGTTTGCCCTCATGACAAAACTATCATGTTAAGGATCAAATACGATCCCACATTAGTTTGCCCTCGTGACAAAACTATCTTTGGAAAAAAAAAAGAAGACATTATTCGTTTATAAATGTAACTATCTAAAATATCGAACAAGCCTTTTTTGGTATCTACATCCGTATAAGAACAAGAAAGTATAAGATATCCTAAAAAATTTAGAATACTAGTTATTAGAAATATCTAATTTGTTAAATAACATGTCATGCGCTATTTCATTCAAATGAAATATCATAAAAAAATATTTATAATGAATGAAATATCGACGGAATATTTAATTTTTTTATGACATAATTTATAAATATGTACGGTTTCACAGAATTTTCCAAATGGCTCCGGAGTGCATGATCATGGAAAAAACCCTACGTCTAGGTCATCTGGGTGGGAGCGATAAGGGTAATGATTCACCGGTACTGGATATCCCTGTGGATCTAACAGGAGGACACGGTGATGAGGGAGATCTTTGCTTGGTTAGTATGGTATGGACTGAGAAGAGCATTAACGCGAAAGCATTCCTAAACATGATGCGCAATCTATGACACCCACGAAAGGGGATGGAGGCATCAGAAATAGGGGGAACCTATATTATTTCAGTTTTAAGGACAATCGTGATGTGCAAAGAGTATTGATGGACCAACCTTGGCATTTTGACAAATGCGTTGTATTGCTGGCTACAATACCGAGGTCCTCCCAACTCTCCACGGTTCCCTTATTCCGAGTTCCATTCTGGATACAGGTACATGACCTTTCATTAGGTGGATATGATATAATGGTTGCTAGGGTCATAGGCAATATGTTGGGAGAGTTTATTGCTATGGATGATGATGAGGACCTCCGTGGTATGTTCATGCGGATCCGGGTGAACCTCGACATACGTAATACGCTTATGGTAGGGAAGAAGGTGCGCTTCAAGAATGGTACAATTATGGAAGTATCTTTCAAGTATGAAAGACTACAAACTTTTTGCTACCACTGTGGGGCATTCGAGCACATTGAAAGAGATTGTGATCTATTAGGAGAGGAGACAGTGGGCCCGATATAGCCATCTAGGTTTGGGCCATAGATGAGGACTCTTCATCGAAGACCCGCTCAAATCAAGGACTCGGGTTCAGCCAGGAGGAATGGGACATCTAAAAGATATGTACTGGACAATCCTAACCCCTGCATGAATGATTCGGGGGAGGTGGTTTTGGTGTAGGACGATAGAGATCTGTTTGAGGTTGAGTCTTCACTCCAACAGTTTACATTGGCAAAACCACTCAGCGAGGTCAGAGGATTGCTTTTAGAGGGCGAACTACATGGGCAGATTCTCGTTCAAGGAACTGGGGGAAAATATATCCCCCCACACTTATGCCAGGGGACCACTCGAATGGAGACGACCTCATAATTACCTGAGCTCTACACTGGAAATTTTGTCCTGCCAAAGTAACTGTCATCTTTGGTTGACTAGAGGACGATACCTCAAGGGGGTGGCAACTCCAGGTCTCGGTGGGCCATTTCTTTGGATCGGGAGACTGAGTTTGTGTCAGAACTTGCAACCGCTAGAGGCGGTTATAGTCAGCAGTAGTTGGAGGGGGTGGTCACAAACATGGAGGCACAGGTTTGTTCTATATAGACTGGATCAAAGATGATGGTAGGGGCAAAAATGAGAGAGGTGGCAGTGAGCATGTGGAAGTGTCAAGCTCAAGCAGTAAGAAGTATGAATGTGTCCTCGGATGACGTGGTTGACCATGACGGAAGCAGTAAAAGGAAAATTGTGACTGAGAGTTCAGAGACCCATTGTATTAGCAAAAGACAAGCTATTGCTTTAGATGGCTCCTCGACAACTCTAGATGAGGTAGTGGTCGTAAGGTGACCCTGCCAGTCACCTTGAATCAGTTAAGTTGGAACTACTGCAGATTGGGGAGTCCGCAAGTAGTTCAGGAGCTATGCAGGCTGATAAGAGCCTCTCGTCCCCAATTAGTTTTCCTGTGCGAAACCAAGATGAAGAGTTTAGAAGCTAAAAGAGTGAGGTGGAGGATGGGATATGAATATGGAATTACAGTGGATTGTGCAGGCATCGGTAGAGCGCGTAGTGGCGAATTGATGCTTGTTTGGAATAGAAACCTGAATGTTGAATTGCTAACTTTTTTACTACATCATATTGACGTTGTCATTAAGGAGGTGAGACAGTGGCATTTTACGGGATTCTACGGATGGCCAGAGGAACCTGCCAGACATAAGTCTTGGGAACTCTTAAGACAAATTCGGATGGATTCAAATCTTCCTTGGATGTGCTCATGAGATTTTAATGAGATCCTCTCTATGTCTAAAAAAAAGGAGGACGGACTATACCTAGGGCATGTATGGAGAATTTCAGACTTGCTATTGAAGAATGTAATTTTCGAGAAGTTCTACAAGGCGGATTTGACTATACGTGGTGCAATGATCAGGACAGTGACCATTTTGTTGAGTGTAAGCTGGATAGGTGTTTGGCAACTGAAGAGTGGTTGAACTTATTCTCGGCATCCAAGGTTGAAGCGCTTTGATGCATAGGTTCTAACCACTACCCAATCCTATGTCGTATACAAAGAGTTGAACTAGGAAGCAGGATGCGACGCTTCTATTTTGAGACGATGTGGATGAGACACAAATGATTGCATGAACAAATTGTAGAGGGATGGAATATGGTTGGTTCTGAAGAAAGCCTCTCTGAGAGAATTCAAGTCTGTACCAAAAAGCTAGCCAAGTGGGAGAAGTCTACTTTTAGGAACGTTAGGAAACAGCTGCGCAAGATTGAAGCAAAGATGGTAGACCTCCAAAGACGACTTCCCACTATCATGACTCAGGGCGGGTTGGCTAAGATTTTAGTGGAAAGGGAGGAGTTACTTATTTGGGAAGAACATATGTGGGCACAGAGATCAAGAGTTGAGTGGCTTAAGAAGGGGGATAAGAACACAATGTTTTCCACCAATGAGCTAAAGGTAGGCATCGACATAATTTGATCACAGAATTATCTACATCTGAAGGAGAAATACTATGGGATGAGGGGAGAATTATGGAGGAGTTCTGAGGTTTCTATATCAACCTATTCTCGGCCTCCTCCAATGCAAATGAAGACAGGGTGATGGATAAAGTTGGGGGCCAAGTTTCGCAAGAGATGAACATTTGTTTTGAGATCTCTTTCACAAGTGATGACGTGAAAATTACTCTGTATCAAATGCACCCATCCAAGGCTTTGAGTCCGAACAAGTTGCCTCCAATTTTTTTCTAGGAACATTGGGATATAGTGGGCGCTGAGATGACGTGTACAGCTCTCACCGTACTAAATGAAGAGGCTGATCCATCCATGCTAAATAGCACGATCATTGTGCTAATCCTGAAAACCAAAAATCCAATGTTTGGTATAGAATATCGACCAATCAGTCTATGCAATGTAGTCATGAAGGTGATTACAAAGACTATTGTTAATAGACTGAAATTATGGCTGGATAAGATCATCTATTCCAATTAAAGGGTGTTTGTGCCCGGACACCTCATCATGGATGTAGCTCTACTTGGGTTCGAAGCCTTTTACTATTTAAAAAAAAGATGAGAGGGAGGAAAGGGTCATGTGCGTTGAAGCTGGATATGATAAAGGCCTATGACAAGGTAGAGTGGCCCTATCTGGAAAAAAATTATGTTGGCAATGGGCTTTTCTTCTTGCTTTGTGGCACTTATCATGCGATATGCCCAGACAGTTAGATACTCAGTATAGGTCAACGGTAAATTGAGTAACCACTTTGTTCCAAGTATGGGTTTGCGCCAAGGGGACCCTCTATCCCTGTAACTTTTTCTGCTGTGTATAGAAGGACTCGATGCTCTCTTGGACGATGCTATAAGGTGTAAGACGTTATATGGCATTCGGATAGCAAGGCAAGCCCCTACTCTTTCTCATCTATTTTTCGCAGATGACTCATTGATTTTTGCCAGAGCAACTAACACGAAGCTACAAAACTTACTCTGTCTCATAGAGATTTACGCTAAGGCCTCAGAACAAAAAGAAAACTTGGAGAAAAGTGCTATCTCCTTCAGTAGCAACATCGAAGGTAATGAGGCACATCGACTATGGCTTCTAGTGGGAATGAGAGGTGGAAGGGAGGAGGACAAGTATCTTGGGCTCCCGATGATTATTGGTTGTTCAAAGAGGTTAGTTTTTTCTCAATTAGAGGAAAGAATTCAAGAATGTATTAACAAGTGACAAGTGCGATCTCTTAGTCAAGTGGGTAGAGAGGTGATGATCAAGTCAGTTCTCCAATCGATACCAACATACGTGATGAGCTGCTTTATTATCCCTGCTGGTACGTGTGTTAGAATTGAGAAAATATTATGTAATTTTTACTGGGGAAAGGTGGATGATCAGCGAAAGTTGCACTAGCGAAGTTGGGAGAGAATGTGTAGGCCAAAGAATTTCGGTGGGCTTGGCTTTAGGAAACTTCAAAATTTTAACAGAGCGATGTTAGCAAAATAAGGATGGTGACTACTCACATCCCCAGACTCTCTAACGGCAAAAATCTTGAAGAGCAAATACTATCCACGCAAACATCTTTTTGACAATATAGAAGATGTTGGTAGTAGCTATATTTGGAGGAGTATTTGCTCAGGCTTCTCCCTCCTCAAGATGGGTTTAGAGTGGTGAGTGGGTATTGGTAACTGTATCTGGATTTGAGAAGAAAAATAGGTCCCGGAGTGTCGTCTAGTGTCCTTAAATACACTTGGCCAGGCATGGACAAGTTCTTTTGGGTTTTGGAGCTTATGAATGAAGAAGTTTAAGGCTGGAATATCCCTTTGGTGAATTTAGTTTTCAGTTCGGAGGACAGTGCGAGAATACATAGTATCAACTTGAGTAGGAGAAGACCCGCAGATGTCCTACATTGGCATTTCTCGCTGGATGGTGAGTATACAGTGAGAAGTGAGTATCACGTTGACTTTGGGAGTGGTGGAATGTGCATCATACGTAACTCAGATTGGTGTTAACTCTAGCTTGTGAAACACCGCTTGGAATCTAGTTTGTCCTCCATGTATTAAGACCTGTGTGTGGCATGTTCTTGATGATAATTTATCTGTGTGGAGGAACCTGATCAAAAGCGGGATAGACATTAATGACCGTTGTCCTTGCTGCAGAGATGAAATTGAATCTGTGGTTCATGTAATGTTTCAGTATGAGTGGACGAAAGCTATTTGGCGCGAGGTAGGTGTGGAACTCGAGATTGGCAGAATTGTCAATGCAGAGGAGGGACTTTTGAATTTATTTCCTACGGGTGACAATTTAGAATGGAGCAGGTGTACTACTTACATGTGGTCAATTTGGAGAATGCAAAACGTGAAAGTTTTTCAACCGAAGGTGGAAGTAGATAGGTAGCAAATACTTGCGGAAAGCTTCCGATTTTGGGGAGAATACGTTGAACAACAAGCTAGGATGAATGATGTGGTGCGTCCTTTGCCCAATGTGCACTGGAATTTGCCTTCTACAGGATGGTACAAAGTCAATGTTGATGTTGGAATACATGTGGAAGGCGGAGGTCAAATGGGAGCGGTGGTGAGAGATGAGAAGGGAGCCTTCATAATGGTAGCATCTCGGGCTTGTCCTAATATGATTCACCGTATATTGCTGGAGGGTCGAGCGATCTTTATGGGCCTTGAACTGGCAGGAGCGTTGGGTCTTGAGAGAGTGGTGGTAGAGTCTGATTGTTTACCTATTGCATGTTTTGCTTTTCTCTAGGAAGTCAACTAATAGAAGTGATCTGGCTTTGATTGCAGATGACTATCAAAGTCTTTTCAATCAATTCCATGAAGTCCAAGTTTGCTATGCACGACGAGAGGCTAATCAGGTTGCCCATGAACTAGCAAAGCTGTCGATGATACCGGGCAGAGAGCTGATGGTCTACTCTTGGCCGCCTGACTGCATTCAAAGTATCCTAGATCGGGAGAGGCCTCCCGAAGAGTTTCAGTAGTTCTTATTTTGGATAGGAGACCGTTTTAGCCTTGTAATGTATACCCTTCACACTTTGTCAGTGTTATCGATGGAGCTCTTTTTCCTATTTCCGATTTTTTTCCGATGCGGCGAATTTTTTGGAATAGGTTTTTTAATGAGAGCAGCGGCTGTAACCTCGTTTTTTCGAGGGGAAGGGTATATACTAATGTCCTTTTAGGTATTATTTTCTTCTGTGCTATTCATGTGACGATGTATCTTTCCTACTCTATTGTGAATGAAGTTCCTCTTCCCGGTAAAAACAATGTACGGTTTTTTATGAAATATTTAATTTAAAATTTTACTATATATATATATATATTTATCAAAAGTTATAAAAGAAAGAAAATTTAAATGAGTATCTAAATATTGAAATTTTTAATCTCATTTAAAAAAATATATATTATACAGAATGATTAGCCTGAATTTGGTTAAACTTGGTGAATTTTTTTTTAAAAATTTTTAATATAGCAAAAGCATAAAATAAGAACTTTGTATTCTTTGACAAAATTTTCTGGCCTATAAAAATAAATGAGACAACAATTTGGAGAAGGAATTGAACGAACAACTAAATGCGTGCACGCTTCATGTACCAACAACGGACTTGTTTGTTTAGTTCATGGAACTAAACACAGCCTGCGGGATGTCTTTTGGTCTTCTGAAACTAACAAGTAAATCCCAATTAGAAGTCAATTTCTTTCTCTTGCCATTGATAGTTATTCAATGATTAGTGAGATTGCTCATATCACATATAAAAGTGAAACCTCGGGCATAGATTTTTTCTAAAAGATACCCATATGATAATTCTAATTTCTAATTTATCCTTATTAATCTACTTTTTGTATAATCTGTTACCGTTTCTAATGCAAGTATAAATCTTATTATTGTAATTTTTTTTATTCCAGTTAATTGCTTTTTCCTTACAAATTATTACTCCTCGTTGGAAAAACATATTCCACTAGCAACCCACTCAAATAAGGGATAGGATTCGGTCATTTACTAGATGTTGAAATGATTTTGTTCAGTATATTTAAATAATTTTATTTAGTTTTAACAAATAATTCATGGATGTATATTTGAATATTTTTATGCAATGATTTATGATTTACTTATGTATGTTGAAATAAATCTATACTTTAATAGTCCAAACATTGAAAAAATTTGTTTATATGTATTTTAATAGTTTCATATGATAAACTGCTTATATATGTTAGAATAGTTTGTTTATGTATATTTAAATAGTTTGATAAGTTACTTTTGAATAATTTTTTTTTGTCTAAAACATACATTCTATGTACACTACTGAAACTAGTCCTTCAAATAAAGAGCTAGAAATTGTTAAAATATTTGGATTGTAACTAAATACCTTCATGATCCACTAAGTGAGACAAAGGAGCTAGTAGAAAGTAGTTAGGGACTCTATAGGACAATAATCTGAGCAATAAATGAACAATTCATCATCCTTTGATTCATGGCTTTTCAAAAATATTTTAAAAAATGGTTGTTTGATAATTCAAATTTTCTTTATTTCCTTGGCATGATGAGTCCGAAAAAATAATTCTAAATATTTTTTAATTAAGGTAAGATTTATCATCTACAAGTATCAAAATTTAATCCCTTTTAATTTATCAAAACTTCAAAAACTATTTTTAAATAGATTTTTTGCTGATTGGTTTTGATCAACCAGTACAACCAGATAACTGTAATTCTAGTCGGTTGTATTGCAGGTCCACGATTGATTCACCAACCATTTGACCGAGCATCAGAGTAATTTCATAGTCCGACCAATCAAGTTATCAATTGGACTACATTTTTTTTAACAATTGGGTTTAACAACAGATAATCCGTGCTTCTTATATCGGTTGCAACATTTTAACAGGTGGGTTCCCCAAAACTTGGAACCCAAGCCCACTTGAAACCCAATAATTATGTAAATCCATAAAACGATATGCAAAAGCCAGAAGGGCGGCCAAGTAATTTCGACCCAGTTTGAAGGATCTCCACTTGTCTTGGCTTGGGTTGCATGCACCTAAGCCACGAAAACAGACCAGAAACGCAACTTGCAGCGAAAAAAAAAAACACACACCGACACACACACGTTTCAGGATAGCGATGACTTCGTTGAGCATCTTATCGCCATTTCCAACAACCAGCGGTTCTTTCTCTTGCAAATATATTAATTATAGCAATCACCTTAATTTATCCGTCCATTATAATATTAATAAAATTAATATTTGTAATAATGTCAACGCTCTCTGTTTCCCCTGCTCTTGTTCTTCCCGACCCCGCCGACAATTTAACAAGCCAAGATCGTTATTTTCTTCTACTGGGGCCCACCCGATGCCTACCCATCTCCCGAAATCAGGTGAAGTTGCAATCTGTGGATGGAGTTTTGGTCTTTTCTTTGTCTTTTGGAAGAATTGAATTTGTGGGACTGTTGAAATGTTATGTTGGGTTGCTTTTGCAATTGGAATACTTGAAGGTTTATTAAGTGATTTGGTTGGTTTAGGAGAAGAAGAGATTGGTATCAAGATTAATTTTTGTTCTTTCTGACCTAGTATTTAGTTGGTTGTTTTATTCTCCATGTTGTTAATTGGTAGTTTGGTCTTTAGCTTTGAGGAATTTGGCTGAAGAGTTGATCCTTTGAATGATGTTAATTTCTCAATGAGACTGCTTGTGTCGTATACGTTATCTTGTTCGAAAAATCGGAATTGACCACTGAAAGTACTACCTGTTCTCTTTTGGAGTTCGGTCATCTCGAGAATTTGTTGTCGGGTTGGGATCATAGAGATTTGCTACAAGGAAGCTTAGGATGGATTTGTGTCGTTTTGATCACTGCAACCACTCCTTACATGAACAGGTGGTGGGTATTCGTGGATTCAAGCTGAGTCCACGCAGCAAATATCACGGTCAACCCACAAGCTGATGCAGGGATTGCCACATTCTGTGTCTCCCAAAACACCTGCAGAAGTATCATCTGTGGAGGACCTTCTTGGATTTATAAGCTCCGGTCCTCTCATAAGCAAGTTGAGCATTGCGCCGGAAACAATTGCCGAATCAATTGACAAATGGCTGCTTTATGGATATCACTTGTGCCAGATTTTCAAGCTTAATCAGATGCAGCTTTCTCTTCCTCAGAAAGCTAGGATTTATCATTACTACATCCCGGTATTTATGTGGTGTGAAGAAAAGATTTCCAAGCACAGGGCTCAGTTTAAAGATGGAGAAGACATTCCCCCTCTAGTGGTACTTGAGCAGCCTATTCACTAATCAAAATAATTTCAACCTAACTTTGTGTGTGTCCACTCGTTCCATTGACATTGACATCATCAATGTGACTTTTTTTCCTCCAGATCGGATTTAGTGCTCCTCAAGGTTGCGGCAAAACCACACTAGTCTTTGCTTTGGATTATCTTTTCCGGGTAACTGGCAGGTACCTCGCAGTGGATGTAGGATCTGGAATAGCTGTTTAACTGTTTGATTGGTCCCCATTTTGACATGTGATTTACTTTTCTTGTTCAGGAAGTCAGCGACATTATCGATAGATGATTTTTACTTGACATATGAGGGTCAGGTGATGCACGTTTGTTGTTTCTCTCTCGATCAGTCGATCTGATTCGTTTTCCTGCAAAAGCTCACCAAGTTGAATTGTTTTCAGGCTAAACTCAGAGAAGCAAATCCAGGGAATTCTCTTCTAGAGGTACCAATTTACTGAATTAGAATCCCAATTCTCTTTGAAAGTTGATATGGTATAAATAATTTTTTTCTCCCTGTTTCCCATTTTTTACAATTTATTATCAGTTCCGTGGAAATGCCGGTAGCCATGACCTGCAGCTCTCTGTTGATACTTTGGCTGCCGTCAGCAAGTTGACCAAAGACAGTAAGCTTATAGTTTGATTACCCTCCTTTTCACTTCTAGGTACCTGGAATTCCTGACATTCCACCTTATGTTTTCAGGTACAAAGATGAAGCTACCTCGGTATGATAAGGTGAATGCATGTTGTTGTGGATTATTGCCGTCCAGAGTGATGGACTAAATTATTATGGTGAGGTCTAAAAGTTGCTGAAGTATTGGGTTAAATTTATATGCAGTCAGCATACAATGGCAGGGGTGACAGAGCCGATCCTTCAACATGGCCAGAAGTCGAAGGTCCATTGACGGTAATTTTCTTCATCACTTGCCTCAGCCGCCACAATCTTGAAACTCTGAAACCGGCTGAGCTGATCCTTCAAATGTGGAGTTAGTAGCACTACTTAATTGTCGGTAAAATGATGTCCGCATGGGACACTGAAGCAAAGTATATATTTTTGAGGTATGCACTGTTGTTTCTTCAGGTAGTTCTATTTGAAGGATGGATGCTAGGCTTTAAACCAGTACCACAGGACGTAGTTCGAGCTGTTGACCCACAGGTCCCCAATGCTAAAAGCTAAATTCAACTATTTTCTAACTTTGTTGTTCATTCGGCTTCAGCTTTACAATCGTGTTGTTTTACAGCTTGTGACAGTGAACAAGAATCTTGAAAATTATTATGATGCATGGGACAAATTTGTTCAGGCATGGATTGTCATCAAGATTCGGGACCCGAGTTGCGTGTACCAGTGGCGGTTACAGGTTGCCTCTTCGTACCATCAAGTGTTTCTTTAATTGGATCGTGTTTTCTCACTTGCGATGCTCATTTCCACAGGCCGAGATTGCCATGAGAGCGGACGGGAAACCGGGAATGACAGATGAGGAGGTAACAAGCAGTTCAAAGAAAACTGTTGTTGGATACAGAACGTGATCTTATGATACTGCAGTTTTCTGGTATATCTTATCGAGCATTCTTTGCGGGATTTCAGGTCAAAGATTTTGTTTCCCGTTACCTGCCAGCATACGATGCTTACCTTCCCACTCTATACACAGAAGGACCAAAAGGGTCTAATCCAGAGGATCTTTTGGTTATTGATATTGATGAAGGGAGGAATCCTATTCTAGATAATTAGAGGAGATTTCAGAATTTTGCATATCTTATATGATCTCACATATGAGCAATTCTTTGTCTTGGTCGTTCGTCAAATGTAAATTATCGTGTAATTATACCTGTTCATACAATAAAAAGATACTGCAGATATGCAGATATGCAGTTTTAATCTGTTGCTGGTTTTCTGTTTCTTCTGTCAATATATGAGAATTCAAGAGCGGATGATGCCTTGAAACAACTCTTGTGACTTGTGATTATTCCTCTGACGAACTTCCCGTTGCCCGGTTCGGCTTGCTGCCATTCAAGACTTAACTTGCAGAACTTTAGAATAACTTATGTGGATCCTTGGATCATCATATGCAAAGGCATCTATCGACAACCAGATCAGTCGCAACGAATTACCAAAACTACAGTCCTCTTTCGACAAACATCATTGCAGTGTGGAAGGTAAAAGGTTAAAACTTGAAACTAATATTGCACATTTTATTGGCCATTGTTATGCCTGACCATGAACTGATATATGGAAAATTTGACAGAGTTCACTTACTGATTTCGTTATAAATTTTCATTTGGTCACAACATATTTTGATGTGTTGTAAAACAGTATGTTGTGATCGTAATAAAATTACTCGAGAAGTGTCGCGACCAGTGTAGATGTATTCTTGAACGCGTGAGAGAAGAAATGTAACTCAACGACAGTGTATATTACCATATAAAATACCAATAACAAGATTGTTATTGTTACATTGAACATCTACAAGAATCACAAAGTGAATTCAAAGAACAGAGGGGCTCATAATCACACAGACAAGAAGATAAACACACAACATTTATCTGCTCAAGGATATTTCTGTCCTTTTATTATTAGTTCAAGCACAAGCAATGACCATGTCATCTGAAGGTAGGCACCTTCATCTTTCTTTTTAGTCGAGTATCATGCACAGCAGCAGACGCAGTCGAGACAAGCCTCGCAGGTTTCGAAGCAGCAGAAGCAGCAGCAACAAGTGAATAGCCTGTGTATCAGTATCAGGTAATTTAGCTTCCATCACTTTTATATTCTATATACACTTCTAGTTACTCTTTCAGAAATTTAAACTACTTGAATCTTGTCAAACATAATTTAGAACCAAAACCGCAGCAATCTGCCTGTGTATCAGTATCAGGTAAAGAGTTCTGATATTTGTTTTTCATGATGTCAAAATTACACTGTAAAAGATTATGTCTAGAGACATTTATTACGAGGAGGTTGCACTTACAACTTCTTACGAGTTAATTCAACACCCACTTTGTAAATACGCATATACTTATATATACAATAAATGTCTACCCGTCAAAAAAACAAGACAAGTCATGATACTTCCACCCAAAAAAGATGTTATGATACACGAATGAACCACATACTCGCCTACTAACATATTACAATTTTCATATGTCAAAATTAAGGCTAATGGGAAGTCAAGTTTTTAATCTAATAAATAAATTCGGCACATGCACAACTAACGATTTGGTAGCTACACGTATTTGAATATACAAATTTACTTCATAAAGAGGGATTAAGATACAGTACACCGCAGATTAAGATAAGGACCAATTAAAATAATTTGCGATAAGTTGAAAATTGAAGGAGATAAACATATAAATATACTGAAAGTTAGAGATAAAAGAAGAGTACTAACAAGGCATATAGACAGCCTTTCTCCTCTTTGCGTTTCTTGATGTGATCAACATATGACATATCTTGAGGAGGAGGTGGATCCATTTTCTTCCTTGGCTCTCGTCTGTTTTTAGATGTGGATTAGTGACTCACAGCACTTGTACCAGTAGATATAGTGCTCAATGTAGCTTGTGAGGAACAAAAAAAAATTGAGGTATTACTAACATAAGGAACATATTCAGGAATTATTGCCATCAAGGGCCTTATAGACACCAAAATGTTGCAATCAGTGGCGCTATCTGTTCCCCGCTCAATACAGGACAAGTTGGTTGAGAGAGGGAAAGGCCCTTAAAAAATTTGGAATTTTAAAGTTCCAGCTAAGTGGGCACATGTACAGGTGGTCACCTACCATATGGTCTTGACCAAGGCATTCAATTTCCAATTGATTTTGGATTTGACAATTTCAGATAATGCTAGGCAGTTTTTTTCATATCGTTGGTATTCGACACTATTGAGATGAATAATCGAATTTGAACTAAGTTAAATTTATGAAAATTAGCAAAATTCTCTTAATAAATATTTAATAAAAGTGTATTCTCAATAATTCAAATTCAAAATCTTGAGATTAAGTTAAAATAACTTTGTCTCTACTTTATAGTTGGTTTAATGTTAGTTGGTAATGCTGAGTAGGTTGAGCTTTAGCCACCACAAAGGGATAGAAACTTGAGAATCATGTGATTCGAGCAAAGAATCTGGTAGGATATGCTTCCAAATCAGCCTGTAATGTTTTAACTTTAAAAAAATCATTAGTCTACGGCGTGTATCTCATGATCTGTGGGAGCAAAGATATCACATTTGGATTCACTGATTTGGAATATGCACTAGAGCCCTTGGCTGCAATTATCATTTCGACATTGTGATGGATTATTAACATAGCTTCAATTTTTTTTTGATATAAATCGTCAAATTTTATAAATCAAATACTAAAACAAGTAAACTATTACCTTTCTTATTTATCGTCCCGGATATATCTTTGCAAGTTTCACAAAAAAATTAATTTTCACTTGCTGCCACTTGCTTAAAGGTTTAATTATGAGAATAATCAAGTCATTGATCAAACACCATAAAGAAACTTTACATTAGCGATGACTTTGTCTGCTGTAGAACCCTAGAATAGTTTGAAATTCTTTGAAATATGCTAATGCGACACGTACCTCTTATTCTCTACTGCTATCCTTTATTAGCTGTCATGTTGACCTGTCCTCCGCCAATTAAATTTTGAAATCATTGGTACGTATATCGGTTTTTATAAATACGGAAATATTTCTTTTCATTCTATATGAGATATGGATCGTTGGGAGATGTTGGTCTGACCAACACAATACTAGTGGCTTAGCATTCAATGTGAAGGAACAAATAAAATTTAATTTATTCGACATGGATTGAAATTATCTCCGAATGCAGAAATTATTTCCGAACGCATAAATCAACTAGAGATTTCTAAGTTCAAAATAATCTTTAAGTTTGAAAATTGAAGATATAATTGAATTTGAAAACTCGAACCAGGTCGTTTCACAGGAGAAATTTACCATTTTAGTTGGAAAACAAAAAAATATAACGAAGATGAACCAAGGTTTTAAAAAATGTGGTCCGACCGGTAGTTCGATCAGTCGGACTGCAAATCGTGACCCATGACGTTCCGGATTTAAATATAAAGACGGTAACCTTGCGAACCGCCCAATTTCTAGTCAAACTGGACAGTTCGCCTGGAAAATCCGGTTTGATCAGACGGTTCGGCTGAAAAAATATTTATTTTTTAATTATTTTATCTTCGATTCGAAATTATCCGTTTGTACAAATACTTTATTTGGTATATTTTATAAAAATTTGTATGTTTATATGTTATTATTAGTTTATTACACAAATTATTTACTTATATATTTATTTATATTTCAAAAAATACAAATTAATAGAATTCTGGTCGACCTCCGGGTCGTTTTTAAGAATTCTGAGACAAACTCGGACATTTTAACGGACCATGAATAAGGTTTGATGGGCTTTTTGAAGCCCATAAAATAAAAGCTAAGAATATTTAAATAAGATATCTGAAACAGATCAATATAATTATAATATTTAAAATTGAGAATCAAGTTGATTATCATTGCATATGAAATTTTTTTAAACATGATATAAGACACACAATTCAAATTATTAAATTGCTAGTTACAAGAGTTATTAGTTTGTTTATAAAAGTAGATATATATTCTCATTGTTTTAAGATTATACAACAGTTTAATTATATTTCATTATTTGTCCTCTCACACTTTGGCAATAAACTACGTTTGAAGGGACACATTTTGTATACTATCTTAAAGCTAGTTGCGATATCGTATGCTTGTTTATAAAATGTGAATCATCAATATTTGACTGAATATGAAAATTTTAATAAAAATAAGAGAAAATTACACTTTACTTATTTGCGGTGATTTTGCGTTCAGGCCATGTGATTTTAATTTGATAATTTGGTTTCTGTGTTTTAAAAATTGTGATAGTATACGGTCATGAGCAGCTACTCGGACTGCTCGAGCTGCATGGTCTAAGTTGGTACTTGATGGTAAATGACTGGTCGTTGAGGAGGGTACGAGAGAGGCTGAATGTGAGAGAGGAGATGGAGGGGTTGGACCGGTTTAGGGTCACCATTCGGGTCTCGCCGTTCATGTAGCAGAGGGACTTGTCATGTGGGCGGGGGATGATGTGGTCGTCGTAGTTGCACATGAGCCGGAGCTTGGCTCCCCAGAAGCGCAGGAGGTGGTGGAGGGCAGACGAATAAGTTGAGGAGGTCCGGAGACGGGAGTAGGTGCGGTGGATGGTGGTTGGGAGAGGAGGGAGTAGATAAGGTTGATCCTCTCTCACATCATGTGGTCCGGGCAACCCAGTTAGCTAGCTGTCCAGGACTGTATACTCTCAAAGATTTTAAAATACAAGGAAAAAAATTACCATATTAAAATTACAAGACCTGAACGTGAAATTGGTCAAACTACAAATAGGTGATGTGTACTATTCCCTAAAAATAAATAATAGTACATGTGCAACATATTTACTTGACAAAGTTGCAAAAATTAACCAATTTTCCCGGAAGGTTTTGCTAGCATAAGCCATGAACAAGCCGTCCAGTAGTAACCGTACTCTCACTTGCGTTAAAGGAAAAAGCATTTCGAGTTCTGAGATGGCTTCTTCACTGCAACAGAAATAAGGGAGAATTACTCGGTTTGGCCGCGCTGGGGACAAAAATCTTCTGAGGTTTGGGCCAGATCGATCTATCACAAGCAAAGAAACTGCCAGTAGAGGATGATGATGTCTTAGATCTCTCGCTCGTCCCTTCTAGTGAGGAACGGCCAGTGCAATATTTTTCCTTGGTGGGTATAGTGTGGTCGAAACGATCTGTTAACTCCACGGCTTTTGACACTGTTATGAGAGAAGTATGGAGACCCCGGAATGAATGGACAATCTCCAAGATTGGGCGCAATCGGTTTACTTTTCTCTTCCAGTCTAAACGTGATTTTGATTGGGTCCTAAATAATCAACCATGGCTTTTTGACAAGAATGTTCTTATTCTTAAAGAGATTTCTGATGATATGTAACCCTCTATGATTGAACTTTTCCACGTTCCATTTTGGGTGCGGGTGTATGACTTGACTTGCCCATGGGTGGTTACAACTTGGAAACTGCTCGTGCAATTGGAAACATGCTGGGTTCCTTTAAGACTATGGACAACACTGAGGAATTGCACGGGAATTTCATGCGTATTCAGATCGATCTGGATGTCAGAGTTTCTTTATTGCGATCAAAGAAGATTCGGTTCGTTGGAGGCATTCTGGCTACTGTTTCTTTCAAATATGAAAAGCTTATGTCCTTCTGTTATAGATGTGGATGTTTACGGCACATTGAGAAATTATGTGATCTGGAAGAAGACGACACTTCGACTTTCTCTTTGGCCGAAAGTTATGGGGACAACTTGTGAGAGGGAGTGGCTTGTCAAGGACTATTGAAGAGGTTCCTCTTATTCCGTCCCAGCCGAACACCGATGTCCTTGTCGATAGCTTACAATCTACCCTATCTGGCATCGGTTTATCTTCAGGAATTTCACTTGCCAAAGGAAATCTGTTGTTACATGGGAATGAATCATCCTCAGCAACTTGCGCATTTGATAAGAAGACTTCGACCTCCTCCACTAAGATTCCCTTTATCTCGCACTCATTGAATTCTAATTTTGGTTTAACCTGATATTTTTCACCTCACCGACAACCTCTCTTTTTGCAGGAACAAACTTACTCTATTTCAAGCCAAGCATTGAAGTTAAATTCCCAGTCGCAAGGGATTGACAAGCATATGAAGATAACTAATCAGAATGAGAACAGAACTGCAGGAAAGCAAACTCACACTATCTCATGCAATGTTATGGCATCTAGTTCTGTTCAGCAAGGATTTGTCAAAGTTACAAAGTCAACGACCCAACTTGAGCCCAATACCGAAGAGACAAAGACACAGCTTGATCCTATGGCAGTCACGAAGAACAAAATGGAGAAATTCATTAGAAAATAGAAAAAACAAGCGCGGGCTCAAATGGATTCAGACCCTGGAGTACAGACATTTATCCCCATCATTGGAGAAAAAAGGAAGAACAATTTTGAGGAAGAGTTAGAATATCAAGTTAGCAAGCGACTTCTCGTTGTTTTGGGTATTTTGGATTCCTCATCTTAATGGACGGTGGCTGATCATCAGCCTCGTCAATTGTAATAAATGCTTTACAGTGGAATTGTCGTGGGCTGGGGAGTCCCAGGACAGTTCGACAACTTCACTGTCTGATCAGAGTCTGCTCTCCCTAACTTCTCTTCCTCTCAGAAACCAAGTTAAGAGTTGGAAGCGGAGAATTTGAAATGGCATCTGGGCTACGAGTGTGGTATTCTTTTGTCGTGTCAAGGTTCAGGTAGGACTCGTAGTGGTGGACTTATTCTCTTATAGAGAAGAGGTATGACTGTTAACCTTCTTTCTTTTTCTCTTCATCATATAGACGTGAAAGTCATTGGTCTTTGTCTTTGGAGATTTATAGGTTTTTATGGGTGGCCAACAATGAGGATATGCATTTGTCTTGGAATTTGTTATACAATCTGAAGGAAAGGTCCATGCTTCCTTGGTTATGTGGTAGTGATTTTAATAAAGTAAGGTCCTTGGATGATAAAAGAGGCAGTGCTCTTGTTTCGCAATGAAGGATTGATGACTTTCAAGAGGTGATTCATTACTGTGGTTTTTCTAAAGTCAACCAACCTGGTTTGTGATTTACTTAGTCTAATGGTCAGCTTGAGGAGGAATGGATTGAGTGTAAGCTTGATAGAGTCTTTGCTACCATAGATTGGTTAGAAATATTCCCGTATTCAGTAGTGGAAGCCCACCCCCAGATCAGTTCTGATCACTCTCCTCTATATGGGCGATTATGTACTGAAGTCTATCGACAGCCTTCTAGGCACTTTCATTATAAATTAATGTGGGAAAGACATGAGGACATTGGAAAGGAAATACAATCTGGTTGGTTTAGTTCTAGTGAGATTGAGGTGCGATCTATGCTTGACTCATGCGCTAAACACTTAGGAATTTGGGATAAGCAGATTTTTGGGATTGTGTGCAAACAAAAAGGTGATTTGGAAAATATAATCAGTCGATTACAAGGTCTTTCGTCGACACCTACTAGGAGACATGAGCTTCAGGATCTCCTTCGGCTTTATGAAGAAGTCCTTTCCCGTGAAGAGGCTTTGTGGGCACAAAGATCACGAGTGTTTTGGCTTCAGGAAGGTGACCGCAATACAATGTTCTTCCATCAGAAGGCTAAACATCATGGCATTCAAAATCAAATCATTTAATTGAATGGCCATGATGGACAGATCGTTCGGGGTTGGATCACTCTAGAGAAGGAATTTCGTTCTTATTATTCTAATCTATTTGCTTCTGAGTCTATTGTGCAGGTAGATGCAATCTCAGATCTTATTGATATACGAGTGTCTGAGGAAATGAATCAACAACTGGGAGTGCCATATATAGAAGAAGAGATCTTCGCTGCTCTCAATGTGATGAACCCATCGAATTCCCCAAGTCCAGATGGTTTTCCTTCGCTCTTTTTCCAGAAACATTGGGCCATTGTTGGTCCCTCAGTAACCAAATTCTCTCTTATTATGCTTAACAATAGAGCTGACCCCACTGCTATGAATGATACTATCATTGCTCTTATTCCTAAGGTCAAAAATCTGATTTCCTGTTCTGAGTTTTGTCCTATAAGCATGTGCAATGTTGTAATGAAAATTATTACAAAAGCCATTACTAACAGGTTACAAGTGTTCTTGAATGATATTATCTATGAAAATCAAAGTGCTTTTGTTCGAGGTCACCTTATTACTGATAATGCACTTGTAGCTCTTGAATCATACCACTACTTAAAGAAGAAGACATCTGGAGATCGCGGGTGGTGTGCTATTAAGCTGGACATGAAGAAAGCTTATGACAGAATTGAGTAGACTTTCTTGGAATGAATGTTCTTGCTATGGGTTAGTGTTTCCTTTACTAATCTTGTTATGAGGTGTGTTCGCACTGTTCGTTATGCTGTGCAGGTTAATGGCCAAGTGGGAGACTTCTTTACTCTGAGTAGGGGGTTACATCAAGGGGATCCTCTCTCACCCTATCTTTTCTTAACATGTGCGGAGGGTTTGGCCACTCTTATTTGACATGCCGAATGCTCCCATCATATCCATAGTCTTAAGGTAGCTCATAGTGCCCCTGCTGTCACTCATCTCTTTTTTGTAGATGATTTTCTTCTATTTGTCAAGGCTTTAGAGACAGAACTATGACATGTGCTCTCTATTTTGGATATGTATTCTACTACTTCTGGACAAAGAGTGAATTTAAGGAAGAGTTTGATCTACTTCAGCAGAAATGTTTCAGAGTCTATTCAGAGCTGACTCTGTTCTCTTTTAGGAATGAGGAGAGGTGAAGAAAAGGATACTTATCTGGGTTTACCAACTTTATTGGGCAGATCAAAAAGACTCATTTTCTCTTCCATTGAGGACAAGATAATTGCCAAAATTGGGACATGGAAGGAGCAGTTTCTATCTAGAGTAGGCGGCAGGGAGACTTTAATTAAATTAGTTTTGCTCTCAATTCCTACCTACATCATGAGTTATTTTAGCCTTCCAATGGAGACTTGCCATAGAATCGAGTAGAAGTTATATGATTTCTATTGGGGTAGTAAGGAGGGACAGAAGAAGATGTATTGGCATAGTTGGATTAGAATGTGCCGTTCCAAGTCACAAGGGGGTTTGGGTTTCCGTTGTTTGGTAAGCTCGAATAAGGCTATGTTAGCAAAGCAGGCTTGGCACCTCATTTGCCCTCCTCATTCTCTACTGGCTAGAGTTTTGAAAGCAAGATACTTCCCTCGTGGCGACATGTTTTCTGCCAAAATAGGTTTTCATTCAAGTTACACTTGGAGGAGAATCAGAGAAGGAATGAAGCTGCTATTTGATAATTTAGAATGGCATATCAATAATGGCCATAGGATTGCATTGTGGGATGATATTTGGTTGCCCGGTTCTAAGTTGGGCCATCCTCGTTATCTCTATCCAGGTTCTGATTCTTTTCGCTTCGTTTCTGATTTACTGATTGAAGGGTCTTGCGATTGGAATAGATATTTGCTAGAGCAGCTTTTCTCTGAAGAGGATATTTATCTTATTCTTGCTATTCATCTTAGCCCTAGGCTTCCTGAGGACTTAATTCGGTGGCGCCATAATAAAGATCTGTTCAGATGGGTTATTATATCGATTTGATTGATTAGCGAGAGTCTTCAGATATGCCTGTTATTCAGACTTATACTAAGAAAGTGTGGAATCATGTTTGGAATCTCAATTGTCCTCCTTGGATCCAATCATTCATCTGGCGCCTCCTTGTTAATAATCTCCTTATCCGCTCTAACCTACTTATGTGTGGCATTATTGTTGATTCTCAATGTCCATTCTGTTTTATCTCGCCAGAAACTGGTATTTACCTCTTCTTTGAGTACAGGTTGTCAGTCCTCTTATGGAGAAAGGCCGGGATTGATCTTCAGCCCTTCGATGATCATTCTCTTGAACAAGCATGTTATGAGTTACTTTTCGTTCAAGATTCCGAGGAGCATGGTCGACATGCATCATGGATGTGGGGCATCTGGAAAGATAGAAATGAGATGGTTTTTAACAACAAAAGTTTCAATAATGCTCTTGTTGTTTTGGATTCTGTCTACAGATTATGGTCGGACTATGTTGCAGCCAATAAACAATCTTCTGAGGTCGGTGTTAATTTATCTGTAGTGTGGCGGCCACCAGAATCGCGATGGTTTAGAGTGAACTCGGATGGTGGATAAACTAACTTGGGGGCCGCCTAAGTGGGAGCACTGGTGCGGGATGAAGCTCGTGGCATGTTGGTCGAAATTGAGCTAGCTTTGGCTCTGGGTCTAAGGTATGTTTGCTTTGAATCCGACTATCTTCCATTGGTACAGGCTTTACTTCAACAGGAACAAGACAGAAGCGATCTTGCTTTATTGGCCATGGATTGCAAAGAGGCTGTTCAAGGCTTTGATGGTGTCTCATTCATTTTCACACGACGTGGTGGTAACAGAGCTGCTCACGCATTCACAAAACTTCAATTGGTGGACAAGGTATGTTTTCAATTCTTCTCCTTTCCTCCATCGGTTCTGGCAGGTATTCTTGAAAAAGAGCGAAGCTTGGAACATGATGATACCGAGGCCAGCTTTGGACGGTGCTGCTGAGGCTCCTTTCGATGTCTCTGTTGGTTCTTCTTTAGTTGGTATTTGGTTTGCATTGTTTAGTTATGCTTGGGGTCGGTTTCATTAGGCATGTAGTTGTAATGGATCAACATCTGACGCTTGTCACAGCAGTGTTATCGCTAGATTGGTTTCTCCGCGATGCACTCTTTTCCTAGTCCAGGTTTCTCCTGTGAGGACAGGTTTACCGGATAGGTTTTTAATGAGGCCGGTGGCTGCAACTTCGTGTTCTCAAGAAGGAAGTGTCACTTGTTGTGGGTGGTCTTGGGTTTATGCCTCTGTGGCTGGGTTTTGTTTCGTTGGCTATGTTGATGTAATCATCTTGTTGAGCACAACATTGGTTGTATCTTTTGATCTCTTAATGAAATCTTTTCCCCTAAAAAAAAAAGTATGAGTGTATTTCATAAGAGAATACTAAGTTTAAGTCCAAATTTTACAAGAGTGTCAGAAAAGTCCTAGGGGAGAAATTATATTATGTACTACTTTTCAACCATAATTACATGGACAATTTGAAAGAACGTTAATTCCATGAAACTATCACGGACTTATGACTCGATATAATTTGTTAACAAATGTTTATATAAATCGGAGTATTAGATAATATCAAGATGCAGTGAATCATTTAACGAGAGACAAAGTGGGAGTTAGAAATCATTAAGTAGAAAATACTCATTTTTTCTCTTGCTGTTTTTTTTATGTGAGAAGAATGGGACTACCAAAATCCTAATTTAACCTCTTTGATCTTTGAATCTAATAGATTTTATGAAAATTAAAAAAAAATCAATTTTTTTGAGATCCTATTCTAATACTATTCTATTATAAATTATGCTTAAGTCAAGATCTGAATCTTGGATCTCCACCAACTCAAGACCTCCTCATACTACTAGGTTACTAGGCCAAATAGCTCCATTTAAAAAAAAATCAATTTGATTTATAACGATGTAGATTACACTGTAGTAGAGATTGAGGCAACAAAATTTAAGCAACGGCGCATTTAAATGAAGGGTAGCTAGCAGTCGCCTAACTCTTCCCAACAATTCATTAGTATAAACAAAGGAGGAGATTGGCTGGGGGTTTTGGTTGTAGGCAGGCGGAAGATGAAATTGGAAATGGAACTGGATTATAAAGGGGATAAAGAGGAGAAAGGAGGAGAAGGTTGGCGTTAGAAAAAAATATAGAAGTTATGATTGTTTCAAATTTTTCCTTCAAGACAAGGCAAGCTAAAGGGATAAACTATTTGTTTAGTCAGCGTTTCACATCACGAAATTTTGTTATTTTATTCGGGTAGCTATTTTTTTTAAATGGTTAACCCACATTCTTATTTTTATCATGTTTAAAAATAAGGATGTGAATAGGGTAAAAATAAGAATTTTTATCATGATTGAGGATGATGTCAGCAATTTTTTTATCACTAAAATGAATAAAATACCCCTAAATTTTTTTTTAAAAAAAGGAAGCAATAGTTACAAATCTAAAAATAATAAGAGATAAAAGAATCAGGAAGTTTTCGAAGAATCATCCACAAATTCAAATCCAAAGAAGCAATAGTTACAGATTAAAAAGTAAGAAGTAAAAATAGTTGGGTTGTCGAAGAAGCCGTCGAAGAAAAGTAAATCTAATTATAAATCCATATTATAATTACAGAAGACACCGACGCGGACGGAGGAGAGAAGGGAGACTAAAGAGTGACTTCCCAACGTCGATGCTGGAAGCGGAGATTGCCGCGCTCCTCCATGAGGTCTCCTCCCACGGTAGTTACGACTTTGCGAGGATAGTGACACAGGCGGCGTACTCCCCGACGGCGATCGAGGTGGCGTGCGAGATGGTGTCACAATGCAAAACTGAGCCGCTAACACGACGCTAGATCACGCTCCCCAAACTGAGGAGCCATGGTCCAACCAATCTCAGACATACGTATGCAAACCATAAATGCGGAAGAGTAACTCAAATGTGGAAGCGTAAAACCATAATATATATATACATCACAAGTATTTTTACAAAATTCTAAAGTCTAAACACAAGGTCCTACAATATGCATAACGGAGCAACTCTTCTAAGATGACAAAAGGAGTACCATCCGAAGACTTTGAGAAATCTAAAAGAAGATGACAGTTTCACACGAAGAACAAACTAAACTCTTTGGACGCCAAAGTAGAACTTTTAGTTCTCGTCACCTGAGGAGGGAGGGGATAAGTACTTGGAAGTACTTAGTAGAAGATATTAAAAATAACCTATAATTAGTCAACTAACCACATGCAAAGACTCAAAATCATGCACCGACAAATGATACCAAATAACACTTAGTACTTCATAAATAATTCAATTTAAACAACGAAGAGCTCATAAATCATATAACTAGACATGTTCTGATCCGAAAAGGCATCACGAATGCCAAACAAATGGATGGACTTCAGATAGGTCTAGAAAGTGTCACTCCCTCTCACAACACAAGGATACCATATCTTATAGCACTTACATAATCAAACTCTGCCAGCCAAACATATCATATCAAATCTAATGTATCCTCAAAATATGTGCACATGTGCCAATATCCCCAGTTGGCACGGGTGGATCCCATCGTCTGTTATCAAATAAATCAACTCACGTATATCATGCACAAACCCATAATCACTAACCAATACCTTATAATTCCAAATACTCATAAATGCCAAAACAATCAAAACTTTCCAAAACATATCAAAAGACCCTCATCATACAAGCTCACATAGTAATTTAATGATTCAAAGCATAATCACAAGATCATAACAAACAATCTTAGCCAAAACAAAGGTTAAGGTTAATATCCCCATACCTAACCCAAGTCGCACAAATGCACCAAAAAGTCCGTACTTCACTTCACGATCCACATTGCTTAATTTCCAAGGTGCGATCAACTAAAAAATTTGAACAACCTTCTATCAAACACCATCTTCTCAACACCAAGAAAATGGAAGAAATCACACCTAAGTTCCTAATATCAAACTCCTTCACAAGTTCTCCAAAATATACACAATAACCCTCCAATCTCATCATCAAACCATAGTCCAACATTTATAATTATCATATCTTCCATTCACAACTTTAACTCAACACAAGCACCTAACCTAGGTCTTCCATAATATGCTCCAAAAACTCACATAAACTCTTCTTCTTCAATGCAAAGAAAGGACCTTACACAAGCTAAGCTAAAATCATACCAAAATACTTACTTAAGCTTCCAAGTTTTCCAAGATCTTTCTCTTTTCCTTCTTCTCCTTTTTCTCACATTTTTCCTCTTTTCCTCAAGTCTCTCTTTCACTTCTAATGGATGAGCACAAGTGACCCACTCACAAAATCTCCTAGATATTTATCCCAAAAACTTACCAAAAATGGTAAAAATACTCATAAGCCACTTGTCTCCCTTTTTCCTCTTTGGTCATCAACCTTACAAGTCATTCTCAACTACTCCTAAACCTCTACTTAAGTTCTTATAAGTCCTCAAATCAATCGTTAGTCCATAAGAGCCATATAGTTCACCAATTTCTCAAATCTTCCAACACCGACAAGAATCATACCTAAAATTGAGCACCTAGAGCCCTTCCATGATCCTATCAAATAAATCCATAATTGCCAAAGCTCATAACATCAAAGTTGTAGATACGGATGTTAGGAACCCACACAAATTGGAATCATTCAAATCGAAGGTGGTACGAGAAAGTTATGGATTTTTGAGACCACCCGCAGCGGGTGGTTCCCGCGCCCTGGGCGTGCCACGTGGCAGCCCGTGATTGGGCGCGGGACTGTGGTCGGGGCACCCCTGGTGTCAGTCGGGGCGTGCCTCGCCCCGACAGGGGTGCCCCGCCCCGGGCGACGTGGCCCCTTCTGATTGGGCCACGTCGCCCGGGGTAATATAATTTTATTTTTTTATTTTTTTTAAAAAAAATCGAAACAAATTATAAAAAATCGGAAAAATTAGGAAAAAATTCTAAAAATTCCTTTTACTGTTTTTGACTTTTTTGTGCAATTAAAATTTTTTTTATAAGTTTTTGTTAATTTTATACAATTTTTTGAATCCAAATAACGAGACTTTTTGGATTAAAAAAATTATAAATTTTTTTTTTACAATTTTGCAATATTATGTTTGATATATATTTATTATTTTTCATATTTATAAAATTAGTTTAGTACAATAATCTCATTTGTATTGTTTAAATTATGACATTTGAGATAAATTATGTAATTTGATATAAATTATGTATTTTTATGTAATTTGTATGTAATTTGATATAAATTTGTATTTTTATATAAATTTGTGTGTTATTTGATATAATTTTTGTATTTTTATTTAATTTTTATGTAATCTGACATAAATTATGTATTTTTATGCAATTTATATGTTATTTGATAACCTAACCCTTAAAACCTAACCCTTAAAACCTAACCCTTAAACCCTTGATAACCCTAAACTATTGTTATGTAATTTGATATTAATTTGATATTTTAATATAATCTAATATAAACTATGGAATGTAATATAATTTTATTTAAATTATAAACGCTAAACCCTAATAACCTTTACCCTAACCCTAACTCTAACCCTAATTCGAGCCCCTAACTTATGCACTTATATATTTAAATAACATATTATATTTACTTGAAAAACATATTTCAAATTTTATAAAATTTCTATTTCGTAAAATTTCGCAATTCGAAACTAAATTTAGCATTTTCGAAATAAAAACAAATTTATACTCGAGTTTGGTACAGTTAGCTGAATTTAAAAAAAGCTGAGCTGAGAAAAAAGCTGACGTGGCGCCCAGGGCGCGACACTGTAGCAGGGGCACCACTGTGGGCTGAAAACTGAGAGCAGGGGCACGGCTGACGTGGCGCCCAGGGCGCGCACTGTAGCGGGGGCACCAATGCGGATGGTCTGAAGTGAAGTTTGCAGGGGATGGCGCATGCCAAGGAATATGGCAGATGCCATGTTGGTCAAAAATCACCCGATAGTTCTCTGAGATCTCTAGCATATGCCAAGGAGGTTAGCGTGTGCCATGTTGCTCAAAATTGTCATTTTGGTCATCAAATGGTCCTAAACTTCTCCCCTAACCCCAACACACCAAAAAGAGAAGTGTAGAACTTCTCATTCACAAACACATCGATATTTCACACGAACAAAAGTCACATATTTCTAAAATCAATCAAAACAAAACAAATTAAAGGTCGGGAGTTGGACCTAGGGTCGTAACAGTCTCCCCTTCTTATAAAATTCGATCCCCGAATTTGCTTAACAAAAGACTAACTTACTTATCATTCGAAGAGATGAGGAAACCTGGTCTTCATCTCTTCCTCTATTTCCCAAGTTTCTTCAGCCAAAGAGCAATTAGCCTATTCAATCTTAACCATCAGAAGCTCTTTATTCTGAAGCTTCTTGACCTCATGGTCTAAAATCCTTACTGGATTCTCTTGATACGTCATATCTTCACTAATCTCCACCACTTGCAGTTCCAATATATGCATAGGATCATGCAAATACCACCTAAGCATGGAGATGTGGAAAACTGGATGAACATGCGACATAGATAGTAGCAAAGCTAACCAATAAGCAATTGGTCTGACTCTTTCCAAAATCTTGAACGCACCAACATATCGAGGAGTTAGCTTTCATCTCCTTCCAAATCTCATTATTCCTTTCATGGGCGACACTTTGAGGAAAACTTTCTATCCCACTTCAAACTCGATGTCTTTCTGCCTCTTATCTGCATAAGACATTTGTTGATTTGAGCTCTCTCTAATCGTTGTTAGATCAATTGAATATTCTCATTGGTCTCTCGTACCAAATTGTTTCCCAAAAGTTGCTTCTCACCAATTTTGTTCCAACATAACAGAGATCTGCACTTCCTCCCGTACAAAACTTCATATAGAGCCATCTTCATGCTCGACTGATGACTGTTGTTGTACGCAAACTCCATCAAAGGCATATACTGATCCTAACTTCCTCTAAAATTAATGGTGCAAGTTTGCATCATATCCTCCAATATCTGAATGACCTGCTCTGACTGACCATCCGTTTGAGGATGAAAGGTCTTACTCAAATCTAATTGAATTCCTATAGCCTCCTGAAATTTCCTCCAAAATTATGACATAAAATGCATTCAATGATCGGAGACAATCGAAGTTGGCATGCCATGCAAACGAACAATCTTGTCAATGAAAATTTGAGCAAACCTACTTGCATCGTAGGTAATCTTAATCAGTAGAAAGTGTGTAGACTTGGTCAATCTATCTACGATGACCCACACTGAATCGTAACCTTGAGATATTATCGGAAGTCCCACTAACAAGTCCATCGTTATGCGTTCCCACTTCCACATCAGAATCTCTAAAGGTTGCAACAACCCCCAAGGCCTCTAATGTTCTGCTTTCACTTGCTAACAAGTCAGGCACTTGGAGACGAATGTTGCAATGTCTCACTTCATGCCTTTTTACCAATAGTTCCCTATCAAATCATGATACATTTTTGTAGACCCTAGATGCATACTGTATACCACTTAGTGTGCTTAAACCAATAGCTCTTTTCTCAATTCTCTAACATTCGGAATAGCCAATCGGAAACTGTAATACAATATACCATCCTCAAGTTGAAAATTAGGCAACACACCTAATTCAACCTTCCTTTTCATCTCAATCACCTTCAGATCCTCCTTTTGTAAATCCATGACTCGTCCTCACAAGACGGATCTCATATGCATCTCAGCCAAAAACCTTAGCTGAACCACCAATTTCTAGCTCAAAGCATCAGCTATAATGTTAGCTTTTCCTGGATGCTAGTCGATGGTACAATTATAATCCTTGAGTAATTCCATCCACCTTCTCTGTCTCAGGTTCAAATCTCATTGCTCGAAGATATACTTGAGGCTTTTACAATCCAGGAAGATCTCAAAATTCTTGCCATATATATAGTGCCTCCAAATCTTTAAGGCGAACACCATAACCGCCAATTCTAAATCATGCACTAGATAATTCTCTTTATGCTTCCTCAACTATCTAGAAGAGTAAGTGATAACATTCTTGTGTTTCATCAAAACACATCCTAATCCCGACTCTTGACGTATCGCAATACACAGAAAATCCTACCGTACTTAAAGGTAGTACAAGCACAGGTGCAGACATATGCATTAACGGATCCTTTAGCTCTCTGAAGCTTTCTTCACATTTCTCTGATCACTCATACTTTGCACTCTTCTGAGTTAGCTGGGTTAATGGAGATGCCAAAGTAGAAAAATCTTTGACAAACCATTGATAGTAACCCGCTAAACCCCAAAAGCTATGTATTTTTGTCACATTCGTTGAAGTAGGCCAACTTATCACAGGTTCAATCTTCTTATGATCTACTGATACTCCATTGTTGGACACCACGTGTCCTAGTAAGGCCATACTCTGAAGCCAAAACTCGCACTTCGAGAGTTTAGCATAAAGTTCTTTTTCTCGCAGCTTTTCCAACACTAGTTTAAGGTGCTCCTCATGCTCTTCTTGACTTGCCGAGTATACCAAAATATTGTCGATGAACATAACAACGAATTGATCTAGAAAAGACTTGAATGCTCGGTTCATCATATCCATGAATGTAGCTAGAGTATTCGTCAAACCAAACGGTAGGATCAAAAACTCATAATGTCTATATCGCATCCTAAATGCCGTCTTCGGAATGTCTAACTCTATCATCCACAATTGATAGTACCCTGATCACAAATCTATCTTGGAAAATCACTTAGCTCCCGACAATTGATCAAATAGATTATCTATCCTCGGTAGTGGATACTAATACCGAATGGTCATCTTATTTAACTTCTGGTAATCTATACATAACTGCAAAGTTCCATCTTTCTTCCTCATGAACAAAACTGGTACTCTCCATGGAGACACACTAGGCCTGACATAGCCCTTATCTAACAGATCCTACAGTTGCTCTCTTAATTCTTTCATCTCAGCCAGAGCCATATGATATGGTTGTATAGAAATCGGCTCAGTGTCAGGCTCTAACTCAATGCAGAATTCAATCTCCCTCACTGGAGATAATCCCGACAAATCCTTGAGAAATACATCCGGGTACTCCATAACTACAGGAATATCATCCACTGAAACCTCTTCCTTCTCGATCTCCTTCACCCAAGTGAGATAGCTCACACATCCTTTCTCTAAAAATGATGAGTGTCAAAAACACTCATTATTCATACCCTTTTAGTATATCGTTCTTTGTGTTTTAGGTTGATTTAGTTGTGTTTTAGTTGTCTTAGTGTCAATTTTCCTTCACTGTGTCTTTATGTTGATTTTATCATTTTTCATTAAGTTTGCTTATTTTTAGGAGCCTATTCGAGGAGAAGTGAAGGATGATCGAGCGTATACGCAAAGCCACAGACAAGAGGAAAGTCACAAAGCCAAGGAATGCAATGCACAGTCTTCTACCAAGGAAGTCACAAAGCCAAGGAATGCAATGCACGGTCTTTTGGCACACGCCAATCCTCTATGGCATATGCCATATAGCCATTTCTTGAACGACAGAACACTCAAACAAGTTTGGCAGGCACTTTTAGGATATTTTTAGGTTGGATAAGTTATTAGATAAGTTAGATTAGATATTTAGTTGACTATTCCTTTAGTTAGTTAGTATATTAGGTAGTTTTTGTCTTAAAAACAAAGTGTGGCACAATTGTGACCAAAGTGAGATTGTGTCCACAAAACAAGATGTAAATATTTCCTTTTACTTAGAAGAACGTGGACTTGAAGAGTAGAGCTTTGAATCTTGATAAGTTTCAATTTCTCTCTCTCTTTTATCTATGTTTATGTTTATTATGTTGAATATAAGTATGTTTGAGTAGTTGTATGAGTTTGGTGCCTTGTTACCTTTGATGTAGCCCTTGATAAGAGTTGTGTATGTTCTTGTATGTGTTCTTATCAACGTGCTTGATTTTATTGCTTAGACTTGCTTGATCACCAAGCCGTAGTAGCTAGTCATGACTTGAGATCGAAAGGAGATAGAATTGATGGATAGATTGATTCGATGATTAGTACTCTTGCTAGAAGAGAAATCTCCTTGGTGACCTACTGATTGTCCTTGGAGTGGAGCTTATAGTTGATACTTAACTTAGTTTAGTTGGTTGGTGGGGTTGAAAGAACATATCCGATCTTCTAAGCTAGGTTAAGTAGCAATTTAGACTCATTGTGCACAAAAGTTTGGTTGAGGTTGCCTTCGATTCACTCGGACCACATCACATACACTCAGACCCCTCTTTATCTTATGGTTATATTATTGGTTTAGGCACCTTGCTCATTATTAGCTTATAAATTGTTAGTATTCTGTTTTATAAACAACTTTGCTTATATTAATTGTTATGATCTTTATTTCCAATCTTTAGAGTATAGATCACAAGTGTTCAACAACAAACTTCATAATCTGATGTTAGATTAAGTAAGTAAACCTATGAGTAGGCCTAACAACTGAATCTCTATGGATCGACAACCCTACTTACTCTTATTTGGAAACTGCTACAACTCTGCTGCTGAACTGGTGCACGCCACCTTTGTTGGCGTGCGCCAGGTGTGTTAGTCCATGAAGTTTTAGCTTGCGCCAGGTGCTATTGGCGTGTGCTAGAGTTTTGGGCTGGTCTAGGGTTGGCGCATGCCACCCATTTCTAGTGCACGCTAGTAAGATCAAACAAATGACCGATCATCTATTATTAAGCAGAATTACGGTAGAAGGTTCATGATGCCAATCGTGCATCTGATTGAGATCTTAGACTCTAAATTCAGTTTACGAACTCAGATCAGTATATATATATTAGTATATTTTTATTTTTAGTTTATCTTATTTTATTTTATTTTTCTTTATTTTTCGTAGTCTTTTCAATCAAGTAACTTATCTTGCTTGACAAGTTACATGCATGCCATGAACCCGTTCAACCAATATTTTTCTATTGGAGATTGAAGAAGAAATAACGCAGTTAGAAAGGTCATTGCGTAGGGAGAGACGGGAAAAAGAAAGAATGGACCAAAGGCAAGAGGGTCAAGAGGCTGGAGTACATGCCCCTAGACATTCTCTAATGGACCATAGGAGACCAACATACGAAGGAGCAAAAACTGGAATCCAACAGCCAGCTGTTGAAGCTAATTACTTCAAAATTAACTTGGCCATGATTCATATGCTTCAAGCTTTGGGTCAGTTCTATGGTTTACCTAACGATGATCCCAATGAACATCTGGGGAACTTCATGAAATTAGCTGATAATTTTAAGTATCCTAGAGCGTCAAATGATGCCGTTAAGATTAGAATGTTTTCATACACATTAAGGGATAAGGCTAAACTTTGGTACAAATAACTTAAGGGTACTCCAATAACCTCATGGGAGCAATTAGTGAATGCTTTCCTTGATAAATATTTCCCCTACTCAAAGACTAACGAGCTTGTTAAAGAGATTACAAACTTTGAACAATATGAAGGAGAGTCTTTGAGTGAAACTAGAGAAACATTTAAGGAATTGCAACGAAAATGCCTGCACCATAGTTTGTCTGAGGAGTCTCTTCTATGACTTTTTATTTTAGCCAGTTGCCAACAACTATGGGAAACGTTGATTCAGCATCCAATGGAAACTTCCTGAGAAAGGAAAGGGATGAAGCCCACCATATTCTGGAAGAGCTGACAGTGACCAACAGGATAATCATAAATGAGAGAAAAAGACAACCTATTAGAGAGTTACCAAACAAAGTGAGAGAAGAGGAATAATAGACTTAGATACTTTCTCGTCTTTTCAAGCACAACTTGACTTGATGGCAAAGCAGTTGCATGATTTGACCCTAAACAAGGTTGATACTGTTGCTTTACAACAGCATTGCGAAGCCTGTGGCAACTCTGGCCATGAAATTAGTCAATGTGCGATGATTAACCAACCTTTAGAACATGTCAACTTTGTTAGTGGTCAAGGACAAGGAGGAAACCAAATAGGTAACAACCCTTATTCCTCAACTTACAATGCTGGTTGGAGAAACCACCCTAACTTCTAATGGAAAGATAGAAACAATGAAGATAGTATGGAAATTGTTCCTGATAAAGGAATGCCACTACGTGTCTTACAACAAGGACCACCACCTGGTTTTCAACCACGTGAGTTCTTGGAAGAAAGAATGATAGCCCTTGAAGAGAGATTTGACAAGGTTAGGAAGTTCATCCAACAAACTAGAGACTTAACCAACAACCAAAGTCAAATCTTGAAAGCATTAGCGGCCCAGGTAGCAAGACAGAACAACTTAGAATAGTTTCTTAAAGGGCAAGCTACTGCCATGCGTAACATGGAAGTACAACTTGGGGAAATTGCAAAGATAAATGCACATAGAGCATCTGGCTCTCTCCCAAGTTCTACTGAAGTAAATCCTTGAGGCCAAGTTAATGCAATCACCCTAAGAAGTGGGAAAGAGTTAGCTTCTTAAAAAGTCAAAGAGAAGGCTAAGGAGAGTGATGTGGTGAGTCCAGAAAAAGATAGAAAAAAAGAAATTTTGAAGGATAAGGACCCGCAATAAGAATTTGCAGAGGAGGAAGAAGTTTACGTACTACCACCACTGATGGTACCAAATTTACCTTATCCTCAGTGGATAAAAAGAAAGTCTGGGATGGATGAAAAATTTCTCCAATTCATGGAGAAAATGAAGATTGTTCAGATTAGCATCTCTTTTCTAGAAATGTTAGATCAAGTCCCACACAATGCCAAATTTCTAAAAGAACTCATCATCAAGAAGAGAAAATGGGAAGACGGAGAGACAATTATCCTTACGGCTAGTTGCAGCTCTCTAATCTCAAAGAATCTTCCAATGAAGCTAAAAGATTTGGGGAGTTTTACAATTCCCTATTTCAATGGTGAAACCGATTTTCATAAATGTCTTTATGATTTAGGCGCAAGTATCAACTTGATGCCTTTGTCTACATTTCAAAAACTAGGTTTGTGTAAAGTTAAACCAACTTTTATGCTTCTCCAATTGGCGAACCAAATGATTAAGAAACCATTCGGTGTGGTTGAGGATGTCCTGGTTAAAATTGACAAGTTCATCTTGCCAGTTGATTTTGTGGTTCTGAATTTTTCGGAGGAAAAAAACTGTCTACTAATTTATGGTAAACCATTCCTCAACACTGCATATGCATTGGTGGACGTACATAATGGAAAATTGGTACTTAGAATTGGAGACGAGAAGGTTGAGTTTAACATGACAAATGTTATGCGCCATCCACTTGATGAAGGGATGTGCATGAAAATTGATGTTATAGATGAGTGTATCCTTGAGTTCTGCAAGAAGAACATCTCTAGGATTGAGGATAAAAATCTAGAGAGGGTCGCAGAGGATTTTGTGGAAGAAGTCAAGGAGAGGATTGATAAGAATGGTTTACTTAAGGAGCTCAAAATTTACTTAAAATATCAAACTCCACCATCTATTGTAAAGACTCCTTCCATAGAACTGAAAGAGCTACCCTCGCATCTGAGATATACTTTCTTAATAGATAGAGGGAGATTACCTATTATTATATCGTATAAGCTCACTAAGGAAGAAGCAGAGAAAGTGCTCACAGTTGTGAACAAGCAGATTAAAGCTATTGCTTGGCAAACATCCGATATCAAGGGTATAATCCCAGAAATTATGATGCACCATATTCACATGGAGGATGGAGCGAGGCCGAGAGTAGACCGATAAAGGAGACTAAATACTAACATAAAAGAGGTTATAAAAATGGAAGTGATTAAACTCCTTGAAGTCGGAATCATTTATCCTATTTTGGATAGCGAGTGGGTAAGCCCTATACATTGCGTTCCTAAGAAAGGGGGAATTACAGTTGTGATCAATGAAGAAGGGGAACTCATTCCTACAAGAACTGTAACCGGCTGGAGAGTGTGCATTGATTATCGAAAATTAAATGACGCTACACGTAAAGATCACTTTCCACTTCCATTTATTGATCAAATGTTAGAAAAGATAGCGGGGTATTCTTATTATTACTTTTTGGACAATTACTCTGGGTACAACCAAATTGCAATATACCCCAGAGATCAAGAGAAGACGTTTTTCACCTGTCCTTTCGGTATTTTTGCATATTGTAAAATGCCTTTTGGATTATGTTGTGCCCCAGCAAGGTTTCAACGTTGCATGGAGTCTATCTTTTGGGAGATGAATGAGAAGATTATGGAAATCTTTATGGATGACTTCTTTGTATTTGGAGACTCATTTGATCACTGTCTTGACAACCTAGACAAAGTGTTGAGGAGATGTGAGGAAAAGAACCTTGTGCTCAATTGGGAAAAATGCCATTTTATGGTAGATGAAAGAATAGTCCTTGGGCACAAGATTTCTAGAGTTGGTATAGAAATAGATAGAGCTAAAACCAAAGCGATAGAGAAAATGGATGCACCAACCACCATTAAAGGAGTTAGAGCATTTCTGGGTCATACTGGATTTTATAGAAGATTCATCAAGAACCTCTCTCTAATCACAAAGCCTCTAACAAATTTACTAGTTAATATGTATCATTTAACTTCGATGAGCACTGCCTTAAGGTATTTGATGCTCTTAAGAAAGCTCTTATCATAGCTCCAGTGATTTCATTACCGGACTGAAAACTTCCATTCAAAATGATGTGTGACATGAGTGATCTAGCTTTGGGTTGTGTGCTTGGACAGAAGAAAGAGGTAAAGCTCCATGTCATCTACTATGCTAGTAGAGTATTGGCAGGAGCTCAACTCAATTATACAACCACAGAGAAAGAAATGCTTGTGGTTGTCTATGCATGTGATAAATTCAGATCGTACTTGCTTAGTTCGAAAGTTATAATTTACACTGACTGTGCAGCTTTGAGATATCTTTTCTCAAAGCAAGATGCGAAACCTCTCTTGATGCATTGGATTTAGTTACTTCAAGAATTTGACTTGTCCATTAAGGATAAGAAAGGAGCAGAAAATGTTGTCGCAGATCATCTCTTTAGGATTGAGAAAAGCGATGGTATGGAGATTGAAGAGATTATACAAGAAGAGTTTTCAAATGAAACTCTAATGACAATGAGTAGAGTAGAAGCTCCCTGGTATGCAAATTATGCCAACTTTTTAGTTGGAGATATTATTCTGATAGATCTGAGTTATCCCCAAAGAAAGAAATTTCTACGGGATGTTCGGATGTATGTTTGGGATGATCCTTACCTTTTCAAGAGGTGTAGTGATAGGGTTCTTTGACATTGCATTACTAGTTGGGAAGTAGCAAATATTTTAGAGCAATACCATAACACTCCCAACTCAGGTCATTATAGAGCTTCAAAAATTGCATCTCGAGTCTTCGAATGCAGTTTCTATTACTCTTTCATCTTCAAGGATGTGCGTAGTTATGTTGAGCAGTGTGACCGCTGCCAAAGAACGGGAAATATCTAAAAGAGGAATGACATGCTGTTATCTAGATTTTTAGAGATTGAGCTCTTTGACATTTGGGGACTGGACTTCATGGGTCCTTTCCTAATATCATATGGCAACAAATATATCTTGGTAGGAGTAGACTATGTTTCAAAGTGGGTAGAAGCTTTGGCATCACCAACAACTGATGCTAGAGTAGTTATCCGATTTTTGAAGAAGCTCTTTTCAAGATTTGGAGTGCCACAAGCGATATTCAGCGATAGTGGGTCACATTTCTACAACAGACAATTTAAAGTCCTGCTTAAGAAATATGGGGTGATGCACAAGGTGGCAACACCTTATCATCCCCAAACTAGCGAACAAGTTGAGCTATTAAATCAAGAGCTCAAGAAAATCTTGGAAAAGACAGTCAGAACAACAAGGAAGGATTGGTTGAACAAGCTCGATGATGCCTTATGGGCTTATCGTATAGCATTTAGGACACCTATAGGAATGTCGCTATATAGGCTTGTTTATGGCAAAGCATGCCATCTTCCAGTAGAACTTGAGCATCGTGCATTTTAAGCCATTAAAACCCTTAATTACGATTACAAAAAGGCCGACGAATGCAGAGTCCTCTAACTTGAAGAGTTGGAGGAAATACGTGACTTGGCATTCGAAAGCTCAAAGCTTTATAAGGAAAGGACCAAGAAAAGACATGATGCCCTTATCATCAAGAAAGATTTTAAGGAAGGGCATCATGTTCTTCTCTATAATTCGCAACTACGACTCTTCTTGGGGAAGCTCAAACCCAAGTGGAGTGGCCCGTACCTAATTGTCAAGGTGCTTCCTTTTGGAGCACTTGATTTGAAAAATAGCAATGGGATAGTCTTTAGAGTCAATGACCAATGATGCAAAACTTATATTGGAGGGGGCGATATTAATCAAGATGCGGAGGTGCAATGTTCGTAAACCTCCTAGACGAGAGGGTCTGCTTTTTTTCTTAAGTTTTCTGCTGCTGTTCTAAACGATAGGTTGTCTATCTGGAAGACCTGGCGTACGCCAAAAGTTTCTAGCGTGGGCCAGGTTTTATGTTTTTGAAGAGTTGGAGTACGCCAACTCTTCTGGCGTGAGAGTTGTTGCCTCGGATGGCCCAAGTTGGCGTACGCCACCTATTTCTGGCGTGTGCCAACACAACAATTTTTCTAGCAGAGTTGCACAAATGAGTAAGTAAGGGAAAATCGTCCCACAAGGACCAAGTTTAAAGCTTCAACTTGGTTTAATAACTTGTCTAAGATCAAATTATGAAGTAGTTTGATGGAAACTTTCGTTCTAAGTTGGTTTACTAATCTAACAAATTATGAATTTAGTTACTTGAAGGTTTGGTGTTCAAAACAGATTCTTAACAACTTATATTGCACAAATGAGAAAGTGAACTTAAAACCACAATAATTATCAAATTCAGAAGGTTTACTAAGTACATAACATGGTCCTAGTGTTTCGAAATTAACCAAACTACACTCTCGTGCTAGAAAGGCCTAAATTGCTTCTTTACCATGCTTAGAATGATAAGATGTTCTCTCGACCCCAAAAACCAACTAAGCACAGCAAAGAATCAACTATATGCATCACTTTAAGGACAATAAATCACTGAGTAAGAGTATTAGCAACTCGAACCAGCAACCTATCTAACTAACCTTTCCATTTAAACTATCTCTTCTTGGTTTCAAGTTTAAACTAACTTCTAGCCTTGGTGATCAAGCAAGTTTAGCATAGTATTAAGTTCGTTAGTTTGACATGTTCATCAAGTTTTTAACCCTCTAAACCGTGACTAAGTAGTGGCTTTAAGCCACCAAACTCATAGATCAACTACTCACACATGCTTGTATAGTAATCAAAAACAAGAACATACTTAGCATTAATTAACAAAACGAAGAGTACAAGAGAAGAAAGCTTTACAAGGTGATCCTCAGCTTTTCCTCAAGTTATTCACAGAAAAGATGGCCAAGTTCGTGCTGCCTCTCCTCTCTCTCACACCACTTGTCTATTCTACACTAATGTTCATTATTAGCATAAAACAAAAGTCAAAAGTCAAAACAAATATAAACTAACTTAATATCCTAACAACTATCCACCTCTACACCATAATGGTCTGCCAAGGTCACAAGAAGGCCAAAAATCCCAAGTGCATAGCCCCTTCCACTATTTTCCACTCAAAGAGGCAAGTGGCTGGCTGTGTCACTGTCTGGTCTGGCGTGCGCCAACTCTTCCTAGCGTGCACCAGATTCTCAAGTGCTCGGTCATTCGCGTCTGGTCATTCTTGCTTGTAGTCATTTGCTTCTAGTGCATCATTGGCATACGCCACCTATCTCTGGCGTGCGCCAGGTCCTCAGCTTTGCTCTTCTCGCCTTCGTATCTCTCCTCTCGTCCATGCATCTGCTCGTCTAGCTCGGTCATCATCCATTTCCTCGAATTAGCTCCTAAAACCATAAAACATAATGAGAAACAAAATACACGACTAAAAACATGAAATAAAGAAAACTAAGACAAAGATAACAAAAACTAAAATAAAACAACCTAAAATACTAAGAACAAACTATAAAATAGACATAAGTAATGAGTGTTTTAAGCACTCATCATGCAATCAATTTATGTGCCATCCAATACGGGAATGTTTGAAACAAAGTAAGGCTCTTTTACCTACAGAGAATAAAGAACAGGATGCTTTGCGTTAAATATCTTTGCTTAGTTAGTGTCTTAGTGTCTAGGAAGATCTCGATTGACATTTGTCTCATCATTCTCCGTCGAGCACAAGAGACCTTGAGAATTGAGAGACGTGAAGAAATCAGAAATGTAGTTGCAAGAATTGCAAACGACGAAGAATTGTGCATTTTCACCCTTTTGTGTCCAAAGTGCAGAAAATTAGTGCACGATGGAGGCTGCAGCAAGAATAGCACTAACTCGCATAATGAGCGTACAATGCTACTACATTGCAGTCTTATTAGGCTTAAAGCCAAAAAGGTTGTACGAAGAGGTAGTTCGTCATGGTATGTCATTCGTGAGTTATGTGAATTGCGTAAGTCCAAGTTGCACCTTTGACCCATGCAGATGGGACGTCTGGTTTTCAAGCTTTCCTGGAACGCAGCGTACATACAAGCCAAAAAAATTAGATTAGCATGTTTGTTTCTTATTTTAGATATATTAGTTTGAGTATTTTTAGTCTAAGTGTATAGTTTTTGAGCATTGTACAGATATGGCGCGCGCCAAATTATATGGTGAATGCCATGTCTTTTGTGTTAAACAAACCTAGCACACGCTAAAAAGGTTGGCGTACGCTAGAAATCGTGGAAAGGAGGAAGTTGGCACATGCCAATAGATCTGGCTTACCCCAGATTTGGACAAAATTGGCTATAAAGCTCTCGGGCAGATCAATTTCTTCATAAATTTTCAAATTCAAAAAATTCCCGCCTTCCAAAACTTCCAAAATCCACAAGCCCAACACTCCTAATACGTTTACCCATACTTTCCAAGGTTCAAAACAAAGTTTGCAATGCCAGATGCTACAGGATCTAGAAGGATTCCACGCGGAGACAGAAGGAAGCGAGTAAGAAACTCTTTGCCTTCTCCACTTGGATCTCCACCTGTAGAGATCCGTGGCCGCTACAACATTGTAATCTTTCATGATTGGGCAGGAGAGAGGTATCAAAAAATTTCTTGCCTTAGTGCCCTTAGTCATTTTACGATTAATTGGAATGATTTGGAGACACTAGGGGTAGATAGGTAACTGAGGTCATTTAGGAAACTAGGGTGGAGATAGTTTGAGAACATAGAGATTATGGCTAGGCAAGAATTAGTGTTAGAATTCTATTGCACATTGCAGGTTGTGGCTAACAGACAATCTTTTACTACACGTGTATTTGACACTGATTTTAGCATGGATAAGGTTGAGTTCAATGACCTTTTTAGCCTTAAGGCTGGACCAGGTACTTTAGATTTCTCTCCCACTAGTTAGGCTCATCGGGCATGGCACGAGATTATAGGGTATGAGTGATACAAGTTAGGGAGGGTGCCTAATGCACTGATTAGAGAACCATATCTAGCCATCCTCCATCGTTTTATGACTCTGATCATTAGTGGTCAATGGAAAGAGTCTAAAGTCTTTCTCTCTCAGCTCTATGCCATAGATTGCCTTCTTCATGATATTCCCTTTAGTACCTTTGCCATGACCATCGACTGCTTTATTTGATCCATCAGCGATAAGGAGCCTAGGTATCTGTACTTAGGTCATATTGTTTCCTGCATTGCACTTCACCATTTTTCTGAGCAGTTTGTAGCTTTTTGTGGGATGATACTAAAGCCAGTGCCACTCGGCATCGAGAAGCTCTACATGAGCAAGCTGATCAAGAAGACAATGACCGATGGAGTTGAATTTGTCGAGTACAAACCTTAGGAGGAGAGGCAGGCAGTACAGTTATGCCTGGGGGCACTAGGAAGGGTGCCAGCACAGAGAGAGGAGCAGCAGGAGTAGGCAAGTCTGAGCCACCAGTACCAGGCCCAACATGACGATGCAGGGCCGAGTCATTAGGTGCCTGACACTCAGTCTGACATTCAGTTTTTATGTGATAGTTGGCTTCGATGCAGGTACAGCTACGTGGTCATGGAGAGTAGCTTTACAGATATAGCGTACAACTGTAGGACTATACAGTTAGCAATGCAGCCAGATGGGACTGCCAATACGACTACAATACTCGTATAGAGGCCAAGTTGAGAGCTCAGAGAGAGGAGCAGAGGGTGTTCTATGCTGATTAGAGAGCTCATATGGCCCACTAGCAGGAGCATTACGAGCAGTAGCGAGCGCACGCTGAGTGGATGCGCACCTGAGCAGACAACTTTAGCAGTGGTTTCATTTTCCCACCGCCACCTCCTCCAACTTCTTATGATTGACAGAGAGCTCATATTTCCCTACTTTTGTATTTTTCTTTATTTATTTTCTTGTATTTTGACTCTATTTTTGAGTTTTTTTGTGTTTGTAACTCATCTAATGATTGTGTTATGCTACTGTACAGTGATCCTATTAGGCTTAAAGCCGAAAAGGTCACAAGAAGGTAGTCTACATAACAAGTCATTAGTAAGTTATTCTATTGCATGTTTATTTGTGTATGTTTGTTTTGAGATTAGTTTTTCATATCTTTGGTGACTTGGTACAGAAGTGTTCCCATTTTGAGCTCTGCAGGGTTCGATCTCCTTATTGCTTCTTAATGTAGTAGGTCATCAAGATAAAACTATCTCACCCCTGATTTACTTTTAGATTAGGTGCTTATTAGTATCTTAGACACCTTGAGGATATTGTGTCATTCAAGTGTGGGGGAGGGTTCCTTCTCGAAATCTTTCTTTTAGTTTGTTTAGTATGTCTGCATGTTAGGTTGTTTTGTTTAGGTTTAGACTTGGCATGAATTTTTCAAAAATTTGATCCCCCTCAAAAAATTTCAACTTGTGTTAGAATTTTATCATTTTCTTAGTTAGGACTTTAATTCGAGCACAAAGCCTAGGAATTGGGTAGAAATCTCGCACTCTATTATTTAGATTAGTGGTTTCACTATGTAGACTAGACTAGAAAGGTTGATGAGTGTACCTTGTGAGTATTTGAGCCGAAGGAAGAGACATCCGTCTCAATATTTTTCATGAGGTGCATACTTAGTTAGTTGATCAAGGTATCCTACTAGTACTTATTGGAGTCTAGGTTGTGTGGGAGTTAGTGAGAAGACGGGGGCATTTTTTAACATTGAGCCTAGAGCTTTAGAGACAAAATCCATATTATATTCATTATTTAAACCATTTGAGCCTAGCCTTTTCTTGATCTTAGATTAGGAAGCCAACTATAAACCTTATATCATCCATCTTCCTTACCTTTGATCATCT
>SOPF01027457.1:150264-162426 GCA_012979155.1 Hypericum perforatum
CCACTGACACGGCCTTGGATCACACTTCCCAAACTGAGGAGCCATAGTCCAACTAGCCTCAGACATACGTACGCAAACCATAAACACGAAAGCATAACTCAAATACGGAAGCATAAAACCATAATATATATATATATACATCACAAGTATTTTTACAAAATTCTAAAGTCTAAACACAAGGTCCTACAATATATATAACGGAGTGACTCGTCTAAGATCACAAAAGGAGTAGCATCCAAAGACTTCAAAAAATCCAAAAGAAGACGTCGGTTTTACACTAAGAACAAACTAAACTCTTCGGATGCCAAAGTAGAACTTTTAGTTCTCGTCACCTGAGGAGGGAAGGGGTAAGTACTTGGAAGTACTTAGTAGAAGATATTAAAAATAACCTATAATTAGAAAACTAACCACATACAAAGACTCAAAATTATGCATTGATAAATGATATCAAATAACACTTAGCACTTCACAAGTAATTCAATTTAAACAATGAAGAACTCATAAATCATATGAACAGACACGTTCTAATTTGAAAAGGCATCACGAATGCCAAACAAATATATGGACTTCGGATAGGTCTAGAAAGTGTCACTCCTTCTCACAATACAAGGATACCATATCTTATAGTACTTTCATAATCAAACTCCGCTGGCCAAACATATTGTATCAAATCTAATGTATCCTCAAAACATGTGTACATGTATCAAATCTATCGTATTAACTCACATATATATGCACAAACCCATAATCACTAACCAATACCTTATAATTCTAAAGACTCATAAATGCCAAAACAAGCATAACTTTCCAGAACATATCAAAAAACTCTCATTATACAAGCTCACATAGTAATTTAACGATTCAAAGCATAATCACAAGATCATAACAAACAAGTTAGCCAAAACAAAGGTTAAGGTTAATATCCCCATACCTAACCCAAGCCACACAAATGCACCAAAAGGTCCGTACTTCACTTCACGATCCATGTTGCTCAATTTCCAAGGTGCGATCAACTAAACAATTAGAACAACCTTATATCAAACATCATCTTCTCAACACCAGGAAAATGGCAAAAATCACACCTAAGTCCTTATATCAAACTCCTTCACAAATTCTCCAAAATATACATAATAACCCTCCAATCTCATCATGAAAGCATAGTCCAATATCTATAATCATCATATCTTCCATTCACAACCTTAACTCAACACAAGCACCTAACCTAGGTCTTCCGTAATATGCTCCAAAGCCTCACATAAACACTTCTTCTTCAAGGCAAAGAAAGAACCTTACACAAGCTAAGCTAAAATCGTACCAAAACACTTACTCAAGCTTCCAAGTTTACCAAGACCTTTCTCTTTTCCTTCTTCTCCTTTTCCCCACATTTTTCCTCTTCTCCTCAATTCTCTCTTTCTCTTTTAATGGATGAGCACAAATGACCCACTCACAAAATCTCTTAGATATTTATCCCAAAAACTTACCAAAAATGGTAAAAACACCCATGAGCCAATTATCTTCCTTTTTCCTCTTTGGTCCAACCTTCCAAGTCATTCTCAACCACTTTTAAACCTCTACTTAAGTTCTAATAAGTCCTTAAATTAATCTTTAGTCCATAAGAGCCATATAGTTCACCAATTTGTCAAATCTTCCAACACCGATGAGAATCGTACCTAAAATCAAGCACCTAGAACCCTTCCATGATCCTATCAAATAAATCCATAATTGTCAAAGCTCAAAACATCAAAGCTATAGACACGGATGTTAGGAACCCACACAAATTGGAATCTTTCAAATCGGATGGCGCATGCCAAGAAAGATGGCAGATGCCATGTTGGTTGAAAATCACCGGAGAGTTCTCTGAGATCTTTGGCATACGCCAAAGAGTTTGGCGTGCGCCATGTTGGCTTAAAATTATCATTTTGGTCACTAAATGGCCCAAAACTTCTCCCCTAACCTCAACACACCAAAAGGAGAAGTGTAAAACTTCCCATTCACAAACACATCAACATTTCACACGACCAAAAGTTATACATTTCTAAAATTAATCAAAACAAAATAAATCAAAGGTCGAGAGTCGAACCTAGGGTCATAACAGATAGCTTGGGACCAACTCTATTCCGACCCTTGGAACTCGGTGCTCCCTATCTGGTATAATGCATACTCCCTCTCGTGTCTCCACACGGCTCACTCCCACTTCCCCTTGCTATGGCCCAACCTCGACGATGTCCACCTTGTCTCATATAGCGCATAGGAAGACAATGAGAGATATCATAATGTCGATAGCATCAGTCGCTGCCTGCTCGAAGGAATGGATCTCAAGAGGGAAGAGGTGAGGTTCATTTTGTTTGCTCCATTTGCTTTGGCTTTGGTTTTTTAATTGAGTTGTGACAACATTGAACTTGGGTGGGAGGTCATAGATGAAGACCTAGACGTCGGGGATTGTTGGGTGAGGGAACGGGATGGGACAATGTCAGATTAGGTATGCTTGTTAGGGAGGGAGTTGTGACGATTGCTCCCAGGGATTTGGAGTTGCAACAATTTGTTTAAGAGATTTGTAATCCCTGGTAGATTTGTTTAAGAGATTTGTAATCTGAGATTTTCTTGTAATCTCATATTTGGGTTTTATCCGAATCTGTTGAATATTTTTTTTATTTTCTGGGTATAATGTTCTTGGTGTTCAAGATTGAAAATGAAGAAGAAGGAGCAGAAGATGATTCAGGGGAGAAGATGATTTTTTTATTTTATTGTCTAAGGGTATTTTGGTCAATTTTATTTCAAAAAACAAAAAAAGATTGATGACATTAGCGAAGGACCTCATACCAATAGTTCATTATAGAGTAAGGACTTTACATCTAATTCAAATTATCTAGGGACCCTACTACAAAAATGGCCATAAGTCAGGGACCTGAGAGTAATTTACTCATTTGAATAGGATCTGAATCGCAAAAAAATTGAGTAGGATCATAACGATATGCAAGTTTATATTATTTAAAAATTATTATTTTTTTAAAATTAATTTGTCATAAGATTGTTCTCAAAGGAAAAGGGGACTAATAATATGAATGTAATTGATCTAATAAATAAAAATTAATATAAAAAATAAACAAGAAAATGATTACAAATTTAGGTAGGTTATGATCACGAATTTGTTAATATGTTAATAATTAATATATATAATTTTTGTTGTTCAACAAAAATAGAATTAGATGTGGATGTGATGATATAAATCTAAGTCCATGCCCTTATCATTTTATATAAGGATCTAGGCAAGATTATAGTAAGATGCATAGCTGCTAGAAATATATCAAGTTGGTAGACTACCAGTCATCTGCTTTTCATCTCTACTAGGTGGATTCACTGTCACCCAGAGAGAGCCATTACTTCCTTAGCTTTTCACGACTGTAGTGCATCTTCGTCCTCTCTCTTTTTTTGTGTCCAATGGTTCGTAGTTAAGGTATCCTAGAACTATAATTATTATATCTGTTGTACAGTTACCAACTACGTATATAAATAGCTCTATAATTAGCTTGACTAATAACAACTTCTTCTAGTTTAACATGGTAAGCTTTAATCAATAAAAATGAGTGTGGTTGAAGAGAATTTGCAAAATACAACACTTGTTGAGGCCTCATCTTCTCAGATTCAAGAGGGTAAGAAGATTGCTAAAATGGATAGTAACACACATATGATGGCATCTAATTACTTGTCTTAGTCGAACGCAGTGCATATTGCTCTAAGTGCAAGAGAGAGAATTGGATTCGTTGATGGAGAATTTATTGCTCTTGCAAAACTAGATTTAGCTTATGTACAATGAAAGATCAACGACCATCTAATAATGTCATGATTGCTCATCTTTATTGATCAACTACTAAGGAACTTTGGGATTTTATTAAAAACCTATATTCACTTCAAGAGAACCTATATCATATTTTTGAGTTGAAGAAAAATATTGCTGATCTTTAGAAAGGAGAAAAGAACTTTGTTAAGTATCTTAGTAGGCTCAAGATGATGTGGGACGAACTAATAATGCTAAGACCTGCTAGTTCTGATCTTGTCACTATCCAGAAGAGGGATGCAAAAGATAAAATCTGCAAGTTGCTAGTGGGACTCTATTCTGAGTATGAGTCATTGATTGAACAAATCCTCACAAATGTAAAGCTTCCACCAGCTTGAACCATTTATGCTAGAATTCAGAAGGAAGAAACAAGAAAAAAGTGTTGTGATCTGGATGCCGAATGGAATTTCAAATTATTGGGTAGCTACTTACCCACATCTAAAGTGTTATGTATTGCATGGACCCCCCCCCCCCACAAAGTAGCGAGCGTGGACCATACCGCATTGTTTGGAATTTTTCCCAAGATGGCACTTTCTCAACTAAGTCGCCTTATGAACTACTAGATGCCATCGATGGAGACAACACCAGGAAGATAAGGGGCTCTCTCTGGTCATGGAAGGGACCACTTCGACTCAAGAAATTAGCTTGGTTGGTTGGACATGGCAGGCTCATGACTAATGCTATCAGGAAGAATATGAACATAACACCCAACGATATATGTCCTTGCTGCAAGATTCATGTCGAAACAATCTTGCACACACTCTGCAACTGTCCAATGATCAAATCAACTTGGACCAATCTGATCTCACACACGGCTATGAATAGGGGAAGTTTCTTTTCCTTACCCCTTCAAGATTGGCTAGATTTTAATCTTAATGCCCCTCAGGATTGGATTTCCACTTTTCTCATTGCTATTAATGCATTTTGGCAGTAGAGGAGCCAAACGATATGGGGAGATGGGGAAGCCCGATCCACCAACCAAGTAGCTACAATTCAGTACAAGTGCAGCCTTAACAAAGTGGCTATCCTGGCAGCTTCGGACCTACAAATCAAACTGACTAGAGTCCAGATGTTAATCGGTTGGGAAAGGCCACAGAGTACTTGGTGCAAAATCAACACTGATGGAGCTATGAGAACTTCCTCATGAAAAACAACAGCGGGAGGCCTGATTCGAGACTCCAATAGAGACTGGTTAGGCAAATTTACATGTAACATTGGGGCTTGCTCGAGTGTGTGCACTGAACTATGGGGAGCTTTCTACGGACTTAGACTCGCATAGACCTTGGGATGCCATAGAGTGATACTAGAATTAGACTCCCACATTGTTGTGCAGAAGCTACGCGAGATGCACAGTACACAGGTTAACATACACCCTCTTATTTCCAGCATTAAGGACTTATTACGAAAAGATTGGAGGGCGCAGATTGTTCACATTTATCGCGAGGCCAACATATGCACGGATAAGTTAGCCAATATGGGCTTCGATAAGACCCTAGGCTACTATACGATGGCCGAAATACCTCAAGAGATGAAGGCCTTCTTACTCAACTACATAAGTGATATTACAAGGGATAGGAATATTTTCTTAGATTACGGTGCAAGGCCAATTTTTGCGACTTCAACGTCAAGGGAGGGTTTATCCTCCCGAGGTACTCTTCCCCTTCCACAGATTTTTTCCTTAGGGTTTTCCTGTGGTAGGGGCTTGACGAAGCCGACGATCGCAACCTCACAAGAGGTCAAGAGGGGGCCTTGCACTAAGTAGGCTTATAATTGGCCATTTTTCTTAATATATAAGGGTGCTTATCCCTCCTTTCTCACCAAAAAAAAAGTGATTGGTTCCTACCAAAAGGCAGATCCCAGTAATGAAAGTACATTTGCTATTAATTATGAATCTGCAACTAATGCTGCTAATAAGTTTATCCATAATAGGGGTGGAGCATCTTCTTCCTGAGGTAGAGGAGAAGGAAGATCTAGAAGGAGCAGCTTCTCACGTGACCACTGCAGAAAAATTGGTCACAGTAAGAATAGGTGCTAAATTTTGCATCCACACTAAGGCAAACCAAAGAGAGGAGTCATGAGCAAACTAAAGTTCTGGTAATTTCGTTCGCACTAGCACTTATGATTCCAAGCTTTAATATGGAAGAACTTGCCCAAAATTGTTACATCACATCAAAATTCATGAAGGTTCAAATGACAACAAAATGTCTAAGCTTCTGGAGGAAGGAAAGTCAGGTAATCAATCTATTTTATTATTTTCTTTTCAAGTACATGCATTACAATCTAGGTCAAATTGGATAAATGATTTAGGTGTAAACGAACACATGGCCCCTAATAGTAATTAGTTCACAGATTATAACTATGTGAAATCAATTAATTTCAATTACTGATGGAACTAAAATTGACATTCAAGGTTGTGGTTCTACTGAAATCCTTAACTTTAATAAGAAAAGTAATGTTCTTTATGTTTCTTAATTGTCGTGTAATTTGCTATCCATAAGTAGAATCACTAAATAATTTGAATTTTTAATTTATTTTCTCATTTGTTTACGTCTGATTTTAGGACTACACCAATTAGATGACGATTGGTGAAGGTAGGCTTCATAATGGACTTTATATTGTTGATCAACTTCATAAAACTTTCACAACTGCCAAAGAATCTACTGAATTATGCCACTATATATTAGGCCATCCTAGTTTTGCTATCTTTAAGAATCTTTTTCTTGATGTAAGCGATCTGAGGTTAAATTGTGAAAATTATCTTTATGCTACGAAAAGAAGAGTTTCTTTTGAATCTTCTGAATTTTGCTACAATTGTATGTTTGAATTTGTTCATTCTAATGTTTGGATCATACCTATGTGTTCTTATGATGGATATCATTATTTTTTTTTCATTCATTGATCACTATAGTTGAGACACAGATATATTTGCTAAGGCACAAAAATAAAGTGTTCACATTCTTTAAGAATTTAATTCTCTCATAAAGAATTAGTTCAACACTAGGGTTAAGATATTTAGAACTCATAATAGAACTAAGTATTAGAAGAATTTCAGAGATTACCTTAAAAACTCATGAATCATACATTAAACCTCTTATATTTATACACTTAGAGAAATGTAGTTGCTGAGATAAAAAATAGACATTTACTTGATATGACTCATGCAATTATGTTTATGATGAATGTCAAGAAAGGTTTTCGGAGTGATGCCATTCTTACTTCTTGATATGAATCCCGTGAGGAACTCACTTAACTCGGGCTGTCTACTCTAGGATGATAGTTGATCTTGACTCGACATCTTGCTCCTTGCACCGAACCTCAATGTTTAACTTTGACCCATAGTAATAGTGAAAATGCGAACTTTGATTTAGTGAAGATGCTACAAGCAGTGATGTAGATCCGCTTGATAAGTTAAAAGGTGAAAGAATGGAATTACTTTGCTATATACGAACAGTTCTAAAGAACCAAGACAGGCAAAGCCGCTTTTTTTTACTAAAATTATTCTTCTCTTCTGATTAATGATGCCTCTCTTTTTAGGCAAAAAATTCCAAAGAGATTCCTTATTAAACTAATAAAACATATCTAACTCTTAATAAAACGAAATTATCAAATAAGGAACTTTCTATGTAGTCTACAACACCTAAAAAAATGAATTTAAGAAATTAACAACTTCCTAAATAACTTAAAACTCGAAAAAAAAATCTCGAAATAAATAGCTTCCTAAATAACTTAAAACTCTCTAAAAACAAAATCTAGAAATAAATAAATTTTTAAACAATGTGAAATCTTCTTATTAGCTTCTTGTTGATCAGATTAATATCATTTCATGTCACTTAATTAGCAAACTTCCTTATAAACCTTTAAAGTTTAAATAATCTATGGAAGCTATATTTAACAAAGGGCCTAATTTATCATATATTAGAACTTTTGATTGTTCATGTTTTATACATGTTCCCTGTGAAAAAAGGAATAAACTAGATAAGTGGGTAATGAAGTGTACCTTTGAGGGTTTTTCATTAACTAGAAGCATTATAAATAGCCTTACATTAAAGAAAAAAATTATCTTAAAGATGTGTCTTTTGGAGAAGACATTCCTAGCTACTTAGGTTTTATTGATTATATCGGCAGGGGGTGGTAAGTAAACCCTTCCTTGATAGACCCTTGCCAATTCTCTCAGGTTTAATTTCACTTCTTAACAAAGGGAAAGATGTTGATGTTGAATTGTAGTAAGATACAATCACTAAAATATTTGTAGTAAGTTGTGCATGAATCCATTCCAGAATAAGCCATGTCATTTTAATCCATCAAATCCTGAAGAAACACATAAAGTAAAGACCACTAGTCTTAAAATTTGAAGACCTACACGGCCAAGGCAACTAAATACCTTATTGAAGGATTTTAAGACCTATTAAGATATTTAATTGAGCAACACATTGTATATGGTCAGTTTAGCACATAATACAAAGTTTTTCTTGGAAAGATTGACAAGTATATTGACCCAAAAACTTTAAAAAAGCTTCTAAACATCAATTATGGAGAGATGCTACGCAAGAAAAGCTCAATGCTCTCATACAAAATGGTACTTAGGAACTAACTGATTTGCCTACAGGAAAAAAAAGTTGTAGATTCTAGCTCGATTTACAAAAATACTTGGAGTGGATAATAAGGAAACATTTGTATCAATTGCAAAAATGAATACCATCCACATTCTATCCTTCATTATTGTTAATATTGGATGGACTACAAAGCACATGATGAGAAAAATATTTTTTTTGCAAGAAAACTTAGAGGAAGAAATTTATCTAAAGTTATCTTCAAGTTTGCTAACTGAGAAGGCTGATAAGGTATGTAAACTAAAAAAGTCTATCCAAGGATTGAAACAATTACCAAAAGTCTGGTACAACTAGCTTAATGGTGATTTGATTGAGCTTGGTTTCAAGAAGTGTTATTCAGATTCTTCTCTATTTGCTAAGAGAGCTGAAGTTGAGAAATTCACAACCAATGGAGCTATATTACGACAATGAAGTTGCCATACATATTGCAATCAATCTCGTCTTTCATGAAATGACAAACACATCAAAATCTATTGCCATTTTGTGAGAAACAAAGTGCAAGAAGGAATAATGACAACTCCATACATTTCAAGTGAAGAGCAACTTGCACGCATCTTTATTAAAATATTTGGAATCAGCCAATTCGAGTTCCTCTTGTCATAATTGAATATATGTGATATCTATTCACCAACTCGAGGAAAAGTGTTGAAAATATATCAAGTTGGTAGACTACGAGTCGTTTATTTGTTTCCTCTACTTGGTGTATGCACTGTCACTCAGTAGGAGCCGTTACTTCCTTGGTTCTCGTGCCTGCAATGCCTCTTCTTTTTCCCTCCTTTTTCTGTGTCCAACGGCTAGGAGTTTAGGTATCCTAGAATTGTAATTATTATATCTCTTGTATAGCTACCAACTGTGTGTATAAATAGCTCTGTAATTAGCTTGAAAATAACAACGTCTTCCGTTTAACAAGAGCCAACTCTAATATAGCTCCCACTTAATAATATTTATTTCATAATTAAGTATATTTTTTAGGGAAAATTACCCTCAGGCCCCTCGGGTTTGCGAAAATTTGTGTTTTAGCCCCTCTATTTTTTTTATTATCATTCAACCCTTGAATCTTGTCAAAAGTGTATAATTTAGCCCCTGTCGCTGGAATCCGGCGATTTCTCCGGCGAAATGGCATCTAAGATTACTAAAATACCCTTTACCTTTAAAAAGTAAAACAATAAATTAAAACACAATCATAATTTGTATTGAGCTGCAATTTTTCATGAAGCATCCTACAAATATACAAGATTTACATAAAATATTTCAGAAATTTTTGAGATACAAAAATATTTTTTTTTATTTTTCAACATGCCAAAATTTTGTAAAATCATATAAAATAGAAAATTTGTTTAATTGGGCTGATACTTGTCCCATGTGTCTTTTAACATATTTAATGAATTTAGGAATCAAAAAGTTTGGATTCTAATGAGCCAATTTTGAAAAAGTGTACGGATACCAAAAATATAGAGTTTTAATTTATTTTTTTACTAAAGATGGAGTCTTTAGTAAAGATGCTAAAGGACACATAGAACAAGTTTTAGGTCCTAAATTCACTAAATATGCTTAAGAACACATGGGACAAGTTTCAGCCCAATTAGACAATTTTTCTATTTTATATGATTTTACAATATTTTGGCACGTTAGAAAATAAAAAAATACTTATGTATCTCCAAAATTTCTGAAATACTTTACGTAAATCATGTATATTTTTAGGATGCATCATGAAAAATTTCAGCTCAATACAAATTATTATTGTGTTTCAATTTATTTTTTTACTTTTTAAAGGAAAAGGGTATTTTAGTAATCTTAGGTGCCATTTCGCCGGAGAAATCGCCAGATTCCGGCGACAGGGGCTAAATTATACACTTTTGACAGGATTCAAGGGTTGAATGATAATAAAAAAAAATAGGGGGACTAAAACACGAATTTTCGCAAACCCGAGGGGCCTGAGGGTAATTTTCCCTATTTTTTAATATATATTCTCATTAAAATTAAAAAATTAATTTTACTAAAAAATTTACTAATTATAAATTAAAAAATCTTACAAAAATAAAAGTTAACCATACTCCTAATTTTTTTTACTCCACTCCCGATTATAGTATAGATTTGGTCAAATCAATAGTTATCTGGGATAAAGATATCCTAGTCAAATTATCAAATAGGTACTAAAGTTTACGTTTGCATAAAAAATTCCAATCAACCAAATATGAAGAATAGTGGACATTACTACGTACGAGGGGACATAATTATATATATATATTTTTTAACTCAACGCGTAGTATTTATACTTGTGGGCTGTGGCTTCACGGATCGAATTAATGTCATTGTAAAGCTCGCTCCCACATGTGGTCGGCCCAACTAGTCGTTATTGAAGATCTTGAAGAATCCAAATTGGATGATTGTGTATTTGAAAAACATTTCCATGTCTCTCAGCACCAAAATGATCTTCTCGGAGAAACTTATGATTGTTGTTCCCACCAAAAGGATAGTAATAATCTCCTGACAACAGAATATCTTTGGGTCATGAGTATAGTCCCATGCAGATTATCACATTTTTTGAAAAAGTCTACATAAGTACTAATTACTATGTAATTTCTTCGATTTTTATTCGGATATTTGTGATTTTAATCCAATTTTTTTAGATGAAGTCCACCAAGCTTGGTTCAATATTTTTTTCCATAATGCGTCGTCTAGATTTTTACATAGACTTCCATGTGACACTAACCTATATTAATCATCTATAACTTGTTGGTGGATAATTATTCGGATATTTGTGATTTTAATCTAATTTTTTTTAGATGAACTCCACCAAGCTTGGTTCAATATTTTTTTCCATAGTGCGTCGTGTAGACTTTCACATAGACTTTCATATTATTATGAATTATTATGGATGCCATTACCCCACTTCATCATCATCTCCACTTCACCAATATTCTCCACCTCAAGTCATAATGAACTCCACCTCATTGTCATCATGAACTCCTATGGATGCCAACTCAAGTCATCATGAAGATTCCATTGGCTTGCCTATAAATAGCTACCATTGTATGTACATAGAACATACTTGAATGAGATATTAATGAGAAGTTCCTCTCTTGCTCTCTTGATCTCTTTCTCTCTATTATTACTATAGTTCATATTTCATAGAATTCATAACACGTTATCAGCACGAGGTTCTACCGTATTCTCAATACCATTTTGAGAAGATCTAACTATATCATTGTAAGTAATCTTTACAATTTTTATTTATTATGTTCTATTAAGAAAATTGTTATTAAAGATTCATGAACCTTCTTTAAGTTATTTCGTTAATTTCTTGGCTGGAAGTTTATGATATGGTTTAGGTCAATATGGTTCAGGTTAACTATTTGTGAGACTGTACATAACTAATTTGGCTCTATAATTGGCACACAATTCTGAGCCCGTGAACAACTTTCTAAAATATTTCAAAACATAAAAAAAAAAAAACACCACCAACCTTCCAAATAAAACTTCTATATGTGCACGTTCATAAGTATTAATTAGATTTTGTTCATGTAATTGCGAAATTGATAAATCCAACGTCACAAAGTTTTGTATATTTTAGAAAGTCCAGGTTTAAACTCTGATATCATCTTGGTATAAAATATTTACCTTTAATTTTTTTTTTCTTCAAAAAAGAAAGAAGGTTTATAATGTACTTTTGAGCGCTTGAAATAAGTATTTGTCACAGCCGTCAATACCAAGTTC
>SOPF01027457.1:162436-218412 GCA_012979155.1 Hypericum perforatum
TTAATTTTAATATGGGTATGTGGATATGATAATTAATTATTATGATTAATTATCCATGAATCATCCTATATATCCAAAGTGATAAAGCATTTCAATATGGATAATGCACACCTATTGAATACTCCAATAATTGTAAGGTCACTCGATGTGAAAAAGGATCCATTTATACCTCGAGAAAATGGTGAAGAATTTCTTGGTCCTGAAGTACCATATCTTAGTGCAATAGGTGCATTAATGTACTTGGCTAGTCATACACGACCTGATATATCATTCTCTGTTAATTTACTAGCAAGATACAGTTCTTCACCTACAAGAAGGCATTGGACTGGAGTCAAAAAAATATTTTGTTATCTTCGAGGTACTATGGATATGGGATTGTATTATCCAAATGTCTCAAAAGAAGACATAATTGGATATGCAGATGCAGGATATTTATCTGATCCTCATAATGGTCGATCGCAAACTGGCTATTTATTTACATGTGGAGGTATGGCTATTTCATGGCGTTCAATGAAACAAACTATATCAGCCACCTCGTCTAATCATTCTGAAATTTTGGCTATTCATGAAGCAAGCCGAGAGTGTGTTTGGTTGAGATCTATTGCTAAACACATTCGAGAATCATGTGGATTACCTTTTCAAAAAGGAATACCTACGACCTTATACGAGGACAATACTGCATGCATTGCCCAATTGAAAGAAGGTTATATTAAAGGTGATCGGACAAAGCATATATCACCAAAATTCTTTTTCACACACGATCTTCAAAAAGATGGAGATATAATTGTTCAACAAATTCGTTCAAGTGACAATCTGGCAGATTTGTTCACGAAATCTCTGCCTGCTGCAGTTTTTGAGAAGTGTGTCCATAATATTGGTCTAAAACGACTCAAAGATCTCAAGTGATTTTACGTTGTACTCTTTTTTCTTATCTATGGTTTTATCCCAATGGGTTTTCCGAGTAAGGTTTTAACGAGGCACGTTAGAGATCTAAAGTGATGTGGTCATGAGGGGGAGATATTATTTTTCGTTGTACTCTTTTTCCTTATCTATGGTTTTATCCCAATGGGTTTTCCAAGAAAGGTTTTAATGAGGCACGTTATTCAAATGGCATCCAAGGGGGAGTATTATGAATTATTATGGATGCCATTACCCCACTTCATCATCATCTCCACTTCATCAATATTCTCCACCTCAAGTCATAATGAACTCCACCCCATTGTCATCATGAACTCCTATGGATGCCAACTCAAGTCATCATGAAGATTCCATTGGCTTGCCTATAAATAGCTACCATTGTATGTACATAGAACATACTTGAATGAGATATTAATGAGAAGTTCCTCTCTTGCTCTCTTGATCTCTTTCTCTCTATTATTACTATTGTTCATATTCATAGAATTCATAACACATATGACACTAATCTAGATTAATCATCTATAACTTGTTGGTGGATAAATTATCAAATTAATACTAAATTTATTTATTATTTTTCAAAAATCGGTCTCGTCCCTTTATCTTTCTCTCTTCTTCCAATCATCTTTGGTCTTCAATCTCCACCCTCATCTTTGTACAAGAACATCTTCACAAAAATCTTGATACAAGAATAACACAGACAAAGAGAAGATGATCACTTGACAACTAATTAAATCTCAACAAGTTCCGAAAGAGAAGCGCAAAAAATTCCCTAGAAATATCAAACTAGAGAACAAACCTATAAGAAGCTGGTAAAAAAAAACCACTATAGCAAACAAAAAAACTATAGCAAACAAAAACACTAACTTGGGATGATCGGAACCAAAAAAAAAATTAAAAAAGGAACCCCATCCCTATTCCTTTCTTCACCGGTCCTGATGGGTGAGAAGGTCGTGCATCTGCTTGACGTTGAGCTTCATCGGTCGTCGACTGTACCTACATTGCCATCTCCGATCTTCCGCCCAATTCCCCGATGAAACCCAATTTTACAGGTGGTTGATTCATCTTCCCTCTTTGTTTCTTTTAAATTATCCCTAAGAACAAACAGCACAAGAAAAAAAAATCAAGGGAATCTTCGAGAAGGACGTCAAATTATACAGCTACCATGCTAGAGGGGAAGGGCCTTAGGTGTAGCAAATTTCAATAAAGGTTTCACATGGTCCTTGGTGTGCCTTTTGCTAGATATTGGACAAAGAATCAGGATAGTGAAATAGAGGTTGTTAGATCATCCACACATCAGCCATTCCCAACCAACAACCTTTCTTTCTTATTCACGTCAGTTCAAGAGTCACAACCTCAGTTTTTTTTACAGGAACGAGTTTGCTATAATAGCTTCACATCAACTCCAACTTAGCTCAACTTATTTTTTAAATACACCATATGTATCAAAGCAAATAAGATTTCAATCGAGTTTAAAAGCGATAAAAATACTTTCGAACCAACCAAAATAAGAATTATTTGAAATACAAAATTATTCATTGATATTGTGAATTACAAAAACATGAAATTAAAAATTACATAATGAACTACATACCTGAAGAAATATAGAAATAATAGCAAATTACATAAGTAATTGTATCTATCAAATTTTCTCCAAATATGCTCAATCAAATCTTCTCTTGGAGCGATGTAAGCTTCTCAATTTTAAACATCTGTTTTAGCCCTTATATAGCTTATTATGGATGAGTTGTACTAAGCACTCAAACTTATGTTGGCTGTAGTGGTACTACTGCTGGGGATATTACTAAGAAATTCTTTCGGTTGAACAAAAACCATATGTTTTTTGTTCATCCTCCACTATCATATTATGCAATATAATACAAGCCCTCATAACTTTTTCTATTTGATATTGGTCCCATAGCAGACATGGGACTTTGATGAATGCAAAATGAGCTTGTAGGATTCTGAATGCTTGCTTCACATTTTTCCTATATCTTTCTTCATGTTCAGCAAATATTATGAGCTTCAAAATTATTGAAGATGTAACTAACTTTATAAAACTCACCCATTATGCATATATATCTTGTCAATGAGATAAAATGACAACTCTATATGCCTTTCATTAATGGTGTAGTTCAATTTGGGTGCTTGTCCTTCCAATACATATTAAAAAATAGGAGATCTATCTAATACATTAAGATCATTACACTTATTGGGTTTCCAAAGAAGCAATCGCTTCTAATATTATTATTGTCGTCTCACTTCTTCCATTATATTGTCCAGCCCATGCGGCTAGATAATTCCACCATTTCTTATACATATAATCAATGCTACCAATCATACTTGAAAATCCACATTATTACCTCACCTAAAGTAGTCTCACTAGATCAGCTTCAGTGAGCCTTCTCAGATACTCCGTCGCAATGCATCCAATGATGGCACCTTCTATGAACCTCTTTAACAATTACTTTGTTGATTGTTTCCCCAATTTGCAAGTACTTGTCTATGGAATCAACTGATTTCCTATAAGAGAGTACCCTCACTATTATAGTACATTTCTACGATGTAGATAGACCAACTTTATCCGTCATATCCTTTTTTTGCTAGAAAAATGGATCAGTAGCATTGACCACCTCTATAATGCAAATGATTAGATGTCTCTACATGGGAAACCTATATCTGAACATATCATCATTCTATGTTGGTTGTTCGACAAAGTAATCATTCAATAAGCATTTATCGCTAGTTATTCGATCCCTCTAGATAGTCCACCTTTCGCGTGGTGCTGATGCTCCTCCTTAACATGATTTACTTCTTTTTTCTTCTTCTTTGTGACTGCATAATGCACAAAGTTGGCTTTAGCATTGGCTTGATATTGTTACAATGTTTTGCATTATTTTTCAAAACTACTATCAGAATCATCTGAATTACCCAAAATAAGAGAATTATTTAAATATAAGAGAAATTTGTAAGTAGGTATGAGAACAATACATTAAGAATAATCTCTATTTATAGATTTTTCAAATGAATTTCACCCACATAAATTTTTGAACTCAATTTAAACCAAAAAAATTAGAAAATATCATTCAAATAATTTTATAAAATTATTGAAAACATAGAAAAACATTTTGATTGAACAAAATAGTATAAATTTTTTAAAAATTATTATAAGAAAATTTCTACAATTACTTTTAGATTATTTTTTTAAAAAAATTCAAAAACAAGCCATGCAGGCAAACCACAGTGCGCCATACACTGGCCTCGCAAGCCTAACACAAGCTTGCTAGGAAAGCCCGTGACACATAACTCTGTGCTCGTGTTAGGGAATGCATCCCCTCTCCCCTAACGGGAGGGTGATGTGTGGCGCAAGGGAATCACGCGAGTTCTCCTTGTGGATGATCTTAGGTTTTGGAGTTTCCAATGTAAAGGGTATATCAAGCTCATTGTTGTGAGTTAATGTTGTAAAGGAGTCTTTTCTTTGTCCACTGCTCCTTTCATCCAAGAGGATACTAATCTTAAGAATATGGGCTTTGCAAATTTTTGTTTTAATTTGAGGTTTCTTGGTTCTATTTTATATTGTATAATACTAATAATTATTAAAATGATGGGTGAAAAGCATAAGTTTTTGTTCATGGAAAATGAACTATTTTTTCCTTTTATGGTCATTGAAATATTAAAAATAAATGTGATACAATCGCTTTATCCAAAAAAATGGTCAGAATTAAAAAAAGTAATGGGTACATCAATTTAGCAGGAAATCCATTTTTTGGCTATAAGAACAAACCTAATAAGGCAAAAAATCAAAGAAGTTTATAAGACAACTATTTATATTTTCTTTCTCTACCTTAGAACAAAAAGATCAATTAACAATCCATGAGAATCTAGTTTTTCTTGGGACCCCAACTGTGCCTTCATCATTGAGAAGATGATCTCAATGAGTGACCATTGCCTAAATAAAGAGTTTCTCGAGACCCACCACCCGATTACGTGAGTTTTATTATTTTTTAATTATTTTCATTCATCATTGCATGTTATATTTTGTTTAATAATATATGTACGCAGGTTCTCGAATTTTCTTTTTAATTGGCACTACTAAATCTATTTGGGATAATGATGCTTAAAATCTATGTAATGATGATTTTTAATATGTTTTATTTTAATTTGAATTGTTGAGGAGAGAGTTGTGCTTTGTTTACAATAAAGTTCTATATCTTTGTGTTACTTAGGGGTGTTAATAGAGAATATGTGTATTCTAGCAGTTTGATATATTAATAAGAATTCATTGATCGTGATTTGGTGTGAGCAATAGAGATGGATAAAATGGTGCAAATTTCATGATATCAAGTAAGGAGTTTCAACATTTTTACTGGGCTAGACTTGAAGATGGAGAGGATTGTTTGCCTAGAGTAGCCAATAATGTTGAGTGTAGGAAATAGTGAAGAAGGTTAGTAATGGCATAATTGAAGTGTACATAATTTCTAAATAATGTGATCGAGACTATACAGCATGATCCAAATCCCTTGATTAGAATGGACAGTTTTGTGGAAAAAAACTTGTATATGGAAGAACATAGTAGTTCTAAAGATGGATTGGAGGATGAAAAGGATGATAGTGACTATGTTATGGATGATAAAGAGATTGAAACTGATAGTGTTTATGATGTAGATGATGAGAATATGCAGAATGAACTTGAAAAAGGTTATGACAAGAGGGTTAAAAGGAGTAAAATGAGGTGTGTTGTATCATGCTAATATTCAAGATGATATTAATTTAAAAGGGCACATACAGACTAAGCATCTAAATACTATGGTTGAACAAAATAGAGAAAAGTAGTTAGTTTTCTAAAATTTGATGAAGGTATTGATATGACATGTCCATTATTTATTGTAGGTTTTAAATTTAAAAACTTAGAAATTTTTCAAAGGGAATGTAAAAAACATAGTATCTTCCATATGTGAAATGTTTGATTTTTTATTAATGACAAGAAAAGAATTCTATGTATTTGAAAGAAAGTGGCTTTAGGACTTGGACTTCCAAGAGCAATGAAGATGATGTTGTCCAAATTAAATCTGGTATTTTTAAGTGAAGTGTCAAAAGGGCTTTACCAACAACATTCATACCAGTTATAAGTGAATAAGAAAGAGGTATAAGAATAAGATTGCAGTTGATCCTAAATGTTTGGCCTACAAGAGACAATTAGCATTGAGTTGATTTTGGAATTGTCAAAGTCCAAAGTATAAAGAGGTATTCGTATTACTAAAGAAAATGTGCAGATGGATGATAAGGAATAATACAAAAAGTTACACGAGTATGTTATTGACCTAGGGATAGATGGGAATATTGGTGTTTTTCCAATAGCATATGCTATTATGGAAAAAGAGTATGCTAACACTTGACAATGGTTCTTGGAACTTTAAGATGATATTTTCATCATGTAAAAATATTGAGGATTGACAATTACGTGTATTTTTCTTTTCTAGTTTTGTTATGTTATTTTGTTGGAGGATGGACTTGAAAGGTATTTAAGTCTCAATGTTCTAATGAGTCATGGCTAGAATACAATGTTTTTTAAAAGTTTTCTGACTAAAGTAACCATAGTAAATTTAAAATCATAGTCCAATGATCATAAGGGAAAAATAGGTTAATGACCATGGAAAAAATTTATGAAAGGTTAATGGCTCCTTTAAAATGATAGAGATTAGGGTGTGCTTAGGGAACAAGGATAGTACTTGGGACGCAAGAGAGATAGTACTAAATTGATAATTTATTATTATCACTTTATTAATGATTAATCTGGATCACTATCATGTGGCATACAATGTAAGCATCTGAATGACGCCATTTGCCCAAGAAAACTAAACCAGATTGAGTGGACTTAATTAAAAAAAAAGAATAAATTAAATCAATTTTTTTCTTTTGAAATTACAATAACCTAATTTCTCAAGAAAATCACAAGTATTTATTTACTCTTTTTAAATTTTTTAAAAAATACAGAGTAACATACCAGTAAGATTTTTTTATGAGAAATAACGTGACACATATATTGTGCCAAAAATGTGTCACACGTAGGGAATATTAATATATCAATGAATGATATCCCTTTTGCTCATATAGTACTTATGTGGCATGTATTGGACAACAACATAAACCAATGGGATAATTGTCATCAGCTCCATTGAGATTGTCAAAATTATCAATTTAGCCCTTCATTTCTAAAACGTCATATTTAGCCCTTCTATTTTGTGAAAAGGATATTATTTAACCAGTTATGCCGAAATTGACTATTTTTTCAACTAATTTGGATGTGAGTTTACTAAATTGCTCCTTCTTGTTAATTTTTTTTTACCTCTTATAAACCCCAAAATTACTCAATTAGCCCATTCTTCTCTTTAATCTCCTTCTCCCTGTCACCCCCTTCTCCGCCACCCCCTTCAACCCAAAAACTACTCAGCTAAAAGCCTTAATAACATCCTTCACCATATGCAAGTAACTGTAGCTATTCAATGGTACCTTATCATAACATTATCATAACATAGTGACTCCTTGTTCAAGATAAAATCCAATGTGTAAGTCTTGTTGTCCATAACCTTGATCCCCGTGCTTCTTTCTAGACAGGATGTACCAATCAAATAAATTCTTCCCAATTAGGGTTATTAAACCTATGGTTTTTATAGCTTTTCGAGCTAATATAGGGCAAATTGGAGGTGAGAGAGAAGGGTGACGGAGAAAGGGATGATGGGGAGAAGGGGAGAAGGAGGTTGAAGAGAAGAATGGGTTACGTGGATAATTTTGGGGTTTGTAATAGATAAAAATATTATTTTTAATGAGAAGGGGCAATTTAGTAAACTCATGTCCAAGTTGGTAGAAGAAAATATTTGATTCTGGCTTGTGGGTTAAATAATGCCCTTTCAATAAAATAGAAGGGTTAAATGTAATGTTTTAGAAATAAAGGAGCTAAATCAGTGATATTGGCAAATCTGAGGAAGTTGAGGGCAATTATCTCTAAACCAATTTATGTGATAGGAGAGTATTTGCCCCAATTTATTTCATAACTATCAATATAAATTATTCATTTTTCTCTCAAGTTATAAAATTTGACCCTTGGGCCTCAAATTTTTGGTGCACAATATGATTTCTGTTTAAATTATAATGATTCTTACATATTTTTGAACTTTCTAACATCTTTGTTAATAAAAAATTAAAAAGGTATTTAAGAATCTCTTTTAAGGGAATGGATTGCGTCGAGAATGGTGACCCATTTTTGAACAGTACCAAGTGAACATTGGCTATGTTGACATATTGTGTTGTTCAGCATTGACATATTATGCTCTTCAGCATTGACACATTATGCTCTTAACATTGACATATGTTGTCTGTCATATTGGTATGTTTGGTATGTGCACATTTTTTAGGTAAAAAAATATGAGTCAATAAAATGAAAGTCATATTGGCATATTTTATATTTCAACATTAGGATATTTTGTGTGTCAACAATTGCATATCCGTTTTATGTATATTTATTTATATTTTTACAAAAAAATTATACATATTAACATTAAGATACAAACCGTACTAATATTAAAAGGAAAAACATGCTAGCATGCTCGTGGAAACCCCATCATAACATGTTTCAGTTTCACATGTACGAGCATGTGACCACCACAACAACAAGGAGAAGTTATCTTGTACTAGAAAGCTTACCACAACAACAAGGAGAAGTTATCTTGTACTAGAAAGCTTACGTTAATCTATACATATTGCATCATGATAATGTCCATATAACGAATAAGGAAGGATATCAGTATACCTCGCATTACACCTGAGAGGATCCGATGAGCCAGATGCCTACCTTGTCAACTATTATATGAGATTATTAGTGTCTAGTATCAGAAGTTTCATTTTTTCCTAATTAACCTGAAATAATTTGGAATAAGATCTTAAGAATATATTCTCTATTTTTTTACTCCATGTCATTTTTTATAGAAATGAATCAAAATTATATTTAAGTGAAGCTAAATGCTTATATATATGTATTTATTTATTTATTTATTTATGATACTTTCTAATGAGTAACCAATAGTAAGAACACTTAAGCATATGTAAACATTCAATCATCAACAGTTATAAGTAGATTTGGATAACAAGTAACTACATGATATTTGTGACATTTTTTTCAAATAACATTTGTAAAAAAAATATAGATTTTAAGATCTTATCTTCTATTTAGAAAATTTCAAAGTTCTCTTTTTTTTTTCTCTCTTCTCGCGTCTGTCTTCAAATTTTCTCATCTTTCTTCTCTTTTCCTCAAACTCCAAAACAACAAGCAAAAGTTGTAGCAACTGCCAACAACGCCAACTGAGTACTAACTAAGCAACAACTGACCATTTGTCGAATTAGGTCGAATTCAAATCGAATTGGTTCGAATTCGAATTTATAAAATCTTAAACCGTATTCGATTCGTCTAAGCACGAATCGAGTTCGAATTATTAATTATCAAATTATGGTCGAATTGTAGTCGAATTCGATCAAATTCAAATTAGTTTGAATAAGTGTTGAAATTTTTTTGGTAAATAAATAAACTAAAGTCTGAGTTTACATTTAATGTACAAAATTAAGTTGACTATGACTCATAGTTTAGAGTGTAAGGTTTTAAGGTTTAGGGTCTATGATTTGAAATTTAAGGTTTTAAAGGTTTGAGATTTAAGGTTGTAAGGTTTAGAATTTGTGGTTTTAAGATTTTATGTTTGGGATTGTAAGGTTTAAACTTTTTTTTAAAGAACTGCCATCAATTAAAAATAAAAAGTGTTATACAAACAAACATAGAAAGCCCACAGAGCACCTGCTGCCCAACAGTCCTGGTAGTCAGGTGGGGCAGAAACCACTCGCCAGCTAGCCAACAAGCCTGGTAGTCAAGCGAGGGTAAAAAGCTAGCTAAGGTCCATGCTAGCCAACAAGCCTGGTAGTCAGGACCTACAGACATACTTGCCGAAAAATTGGCATGACCCATTCGTACCGGGTCTATAGAAACCTAGGCTCAGTGCCCAGTACATCCTCAATAGCAGGTCTCAGCTGGAAAATATGATCCTCAAGGGACAAACCTGTGGTAAGGCTGGCCTGACATGTCGTGGCCTACCAACCCTATGAGCGACGAAAGGAGGTTCGGCCACCATCCTTCCTCTATGATGTGTGTCAGGGCATCTGCGATAGAGTTCCCCTTCCGCAAGATATGTGTGACGCGAATCAGCATCTGTGCTCAGATCTGTGACATGTGAAGCCATCGGGAGTGCCCATAGAGAGCAAAGAACCCTTCCATCGATCGAACTTGTTGATAATAGTGTCAGCCGTGACATGCAAGTGAGATCGGCGAGGAGGACCACAAAAAAGGGGGATACCTAGGTAGGTGAATGGCAACTGACCTGGCAAAATCCCTAAGATATCCAGGAGACCACTGCGCTAACGAGATGGCAGGTTCTCCGTGAAATACACCCGAGACTTCTCCGTGTTGTAGTACTAGCCTGAAGCTGCTGCGTAGTCCTGAAGCAGTCGAAGTAAAGTACGGCAGTTGGCCTTGGAGGCCTTGCCGAAGATTATCACATCATTGGCATAGAGCAGGTGAGAGGGAAAGACGGTGCCTCTCCCAGATCGGAAACTAAAAAAATCACCCCGTGCTTCAGCCTCTGAAGAAGTCTGCTGAAGATCTCCTCTGCTGCCACAAATAATAATGGAGATAATGGGTCCCCTGTCGGACCCCATGAGTACAATTAAAGTAGCCAGCAGGGACCCCATCAACCAAGATCGATAGGCGGGCAGAGTGTAGGATACTGATAATCATATCGCTGAAAGCCTCGTCAAAACCCCAAGCCCTGAGCACTGTCGATAAGAACTCCCATCGGAGAGTATCAAAAGCCTTCCGGATATCCACCTTGATGGCTAAGTGCCACCATTCCGCAGCCTGGCAAGACAGTTAATACCCTCCGAAGCTAAAGCCATGCAGTCATGTATCCTGCGACTAGGAATAAAACCGAACTGGTGAAATGAGAGTAGGGAGTCGAGGATCGTACCAAATCGTGTAGCCAAGATCTTTGTCACGATCTTGTAGACAAAATTGTCCAACACAATGGGCCTGTAGTCCTCGATCTGCTGAGCCTCAGGAGTCTTCGGGATCAACACCACAAAGTTGGCATTTAGCCCCATAGGAAGACATCGTGAGTAGAAGAACTCCTGCATAGCCAGAATAACATCCGGGCCAACCACATCCCAGGAGGTCTGAAAGAAGTGTCCCCCGAATCTATCTGGGCCAGGGGCGCTATCTAGGCTCATGCCAAAGACATTGTGGCGTACCTCCACCTGAGTGGGGATCCATATCAACTCAGCATTCTGATCGGCGCTGACCCTACTAGATAAAAGTGCCTCCAGCGGGCCCAAGGCAGTCAAGTCAAGAGGGGTACCCAAGTCCATAAACATCTGCTGATAGTAAGAAATGATGTGTTCGTGGATCTGATCGGGCTCCTCAGAAATCTGTCCATCAATCATCATAGAGGAGATGCCCAGTCTTCTCCTAGAAATCTGTACACTGCGACGGAAGAAGGTGGAGTTCCTATCCCCGTCACGAAGCCAGCTGTCCCTGGATCGCTGTCTCAGGAATGTACACTGCTGCTCTAATGCAATATTGTACATTTTGAGAGCATCAATCTCCTCGATAATCAGGTCATCCTGAGGCCCCTCGATCTCAATGCGGCGCTGAACTTCCTCGATCCTGGACTCAGCCGATATGAGATTTCGTATAACATCTCCAAAGACCTCCTTGTTCCAAGATATCAACTCCCGCTTCAGACGACAAAGCTTGCCTATCAGGGTAGTCATAGCTGAGTCCCCTGTAGTCTGAACCGGCCAAGTTCGTCTGACCAAGGCAAGAAAGTCTGTATGAGTGGTCCACATCGCCTAAAATCAGAAAGGCTTTGGGGCCCTAGAAGTCGTGTTCCCTCTAAGCTCCAAGGTAATAGGCCTGTAGTCTGAGGTATTCCGGAGGAAAGCACGACACTGTATTGAGTCCCAGATATCCATGAAGTCTGGGGAGGCAAGGGCACGATCCAGTCTAGACTTCATGCGTCTCCACAGCCCACTACTGGCAAACGTGAACCGAGCGCCCTTCAGCGGAATGACCATCAAGCCAGTAGCACTGATATATGCCTGGAACTCAAAGCAAGACTGGGCAATCGGGAAGGCCCGACTCCTGCACTCATGTGCCCCCAAGATGGCATTGAAGTCCCCAATCAGCATTAATGGTCCTGAGGGTAGGGTGAGTAAGTCTTCCCAGAGCTCCCTGTGCCTGTAATAACGAATATGGGCATAGACAAAACCCAACATAATACTATGCTGAAGATAAGAGGTCCGGAAAACCACCACCTATGAAGTACGAAGGATGATGTCTATAGGCTGAGAGACTGGCTGACTGGTGAGGATCTAAAGGTTAGGAGCCCTCGCTCCTCTGTCTGTAGTACCGACCAGTCGAAAACCCAGAGGTGTCCAGAATCTCTCGTGAGTGCAGTCAAAAGAGACCATCGGCTCAGAAATAGCCACCCAAGATGGCCTATGGCGCATGTAGTGCTCTTAAAGCTGGGTACGGGCATGCGCTGACCTGATACCCCGAATATTCCAATAAAAAATATTCATGGGCCCCGCGGAGGCTAGTCTATCTGCTTCGTGCCATGCTGGCGTAGATGATAGGTCTGGCGTGGCTGTGGAGGTGTAGACTCCTGAGAACTGACTCCTGATGCATGTCCCCAAGACCGTTCTCCAGCCATGGCCTCAATCTGTAGTCTGTGCTCCGCAGAGTCATCCACCTCGAGAACCTGTAAGTTTGTCTGACAGACTATGGGAGTGGCCCCTTCCCTGAGACCAACTAAGATGGCACCCACCTGTACAACATCTCTAGCTAGCGTGAATGGCGAAGGGGACTGTCCCTGAGGGCTGAGCGGTGCTGGAGCTATAGTTGCATCCTGGATTTCTACCGAAAAATCGGCATGACCCATTCGTTTGAAGTCCCTAGAAAGCGCTCCGTGCCCGGCACATCATCCACAGCAGGTAAATCAGGCAAAACAATAGAAGGGGGCTCCGTGCCAGTACCTACCGCTTCCATCGGTTGTGGCTCCTTTATCTCAGCTTGCTCCACGAGCTCATCCAGTGCCGTGAATGCATTCCCTATCTGAAGGGGAGAGGAAGTACCTGAGACAGGTGGGGGGAAGTAAGGTGTGTATGTCGGGGTGGCTGTGAATCTCCGACCAGTCAACCTCCAGCTGTGGTCCTGGGAGGCATCTCTAGGGGCCTGCCTCTCCATCTGTGTCATGGCATATGTCTCAGTGGCTTGTTTCTTACCCCTGGTCGAAGGTCGTCATAGACAGGCATTGTGGGTGTGACCCCATGCCTTGCAGTAAGCGCAAACAGTGATGGAGTCCTGGTACTCAACCTCAACATCCACCTGACCGTCCTCTAAAAGCATGCTGAGCTGAGTAGGGCGGCCTTTGTCCTTGTCCAGCTCAACTAGAACCTGAACCTGTATGCCATTTACCCTGTTCAGAGCGTCTGTGTCAAGTCTGACAGGTCTGCCAATTGCTCTGGCCAGACCGAAGATAATCTCAGGCAGGACATGCTCACTGCTCAGCCCTCTGAGCCTAATCCACGTCCTGGTAGGTAAACTCTCCTGTCTGGTGGGCTTGAACCCTGGAACCCACTGCTAAAGAAAAAGATGGGCCGATGGAAGCTGCCAGGAACCCGCTTCCCAGATCCTCGCCTTCTCAGCAGGCAACATGAACTGAAAGCAGAAGAAGCCCATACCGACTAATAGCATACGCTAGGCAGAGGTCTTCCAGAGGCATGTAAGCTCACCTCGCAGAGAAGCAGAAGTTATAGGCTTAGCACCTTTAGGGGTAACTAAGCGGCTAATGAAAGCACGGGAGCCAAAATTGCAGATGGAATGGGAGATGGTCTCGCTGACGACCAGAGTGGGTCTCCCGCTGATCAAGATAGGTTCAGGTGCGTTACCTGAATAGGTCCACCCCCCAGTCTGAGATCGTGCTAGGGCAGCATAAGAAGGTCGCTCAGATACTGGGGGGGATGGAGTGGAAGTCGTGACAGGCTGTGAGGCCTGTCCTGCCCGTGGTGGCTCAGGAGCCAGACTATCAGGAGTCGTCTGTGTCAAGCAGCTAGTGTCCATGATAACATCCCTAATTCGCTGCAAGGAAGCCTGCGGAAGGTCAAACTGTGCACATAAGCTCAACAATAAATCAATGGGGAGCGTTGAAGCACTAGGGGCCAAAGAAGGGACAGTGACATCCCTAATAACGGGATCGAGTTCGAGGAGCGAACGGGATCCCAGTGAAGGCTGGCTGTGTACTCCCCCAACAGCTAGGGCCTCGTTTAGAGGATTTGCATTCCAAGTGTGCGCATCGTGAACAGCCGTAGAGCTGCTAGGCACATCAGAAAGGTCAATCTGGATCGCTTTCCTTTGTCCATCACAGGCTGAACAGGGAAACTGGCATGTCCATCCTGCACAGTAGTGGTGAAACGTCGAGGCTCAAGGCCCGATACAGCAGCAAGATCAGCATTGGCAGGCATATTATCAGACAGTGGCTTAGTGCCCTGCCCGTAAATCAAAGCAGTCGAAAAAGAGGGGGCGAGAAGCAGAACTTCCCCAGAACCGGGATCATAGCTTTCTGTCGGCGAAAAGTGAGTCTGGGATCCCAAAGCAGGTAGACCGTGGAAATCCCCCACGGCTGGGACCTCTAACGAGGGAGTCTCTCTCGATGCTAGGTGGAACTGTGGAAATGCCTGCAAAAATAGAGCAACTGCAGGCCAAAGGCTCGCAGGGTTAGTGGTTGTTGTTGATGGCATTTCGAGCGTCGAACAAGAGGGAGCCGGGGCACGAGGACCAATCGACCGTCCCTGAGGACCGGATGAGGCCAACTGGCTGGGGGCTGGTATGGGGAAGGCCGAGATCGACTGGCCGACCAAGTCAACAGGAGGACTGGAGCTCGTAGACTGGATCACGGCACAGGCAGTGACCGGGGGCGATCGACGAGATGGCTGGGGTCGGGGGGAGTGGTCGGCAAGACCGTGATGGCTGGAGATGGAGGATCCTGGGCGGTCCGTGAGGGAGGCCAATGCGGGGAGGGCTGGTGGAGGGGGCTGGTGCTGATCGGAGGCCACCATTATGCTCGGCAAGACAGGGGCGGTGCATCTGGGCGGAGGAGGGCTGCTAATTCGGCCAGAGGTGGAGGCTGACAGCGAAAATTGCAAAAACCCTAAAATTTGGGGGTTTTCGATTCCGGCTACCTAAAGCTGATCGGTCGGTACGATTAGCTCCGGAGGGCGAAGACCAACCTAATGGAGGTGGAGCTGGGCCGCGGCGAGGCCGTCCACGGCAGCGCGACCTCCATCTTCGTCGCGGAAGATGGCCAGCGCGGGGGGAGCAGACAGAGCAACATCAGATGACAGGGAGAGCACCGAGCAAATCATCTTGATGAGTAGAAGCTCCTGGGATGAGAGGCCGACGCCGTCGAGGTCGGGAACGACGTGGCAGAGAGGGAGGAGATCGGGGCCACTGTTGTCGCGACCAGTGAAAGGAGCGCCGGTACCCTGGGGCAAGGTGGGGAAGATCTCAACGTCAAAGGGAGCGGCTGGTCTGGGGGATGCCGGATCTAGCTGCCGATCATCCCGGCGACGGCCAGGTGCGGCAGCGGGAGTGGTTTTGTCTTTTGGCCTTCGATCGGAAAAACGGTCGGGTTTCTCAATCAGGAAGTCGGAGAGGGTCGTGTGACCACTCAAAAGAAGCGTCTGGGTGAGACGGAGGAGTTGCCGGTTTCAAATCATCCCAATGCCGTCGCACACGCTGCCACACGCCGCCGGAGTGGAGCGGTGTTGAAATCGCTAGAAAATCGCCCTAAAATTTTTTATTTTTTTTTAGCGAAAAAATGTTTTGTTTTGTTTTTTGTAAGGTTTAAACTTTGGGATTTTAGGTTTATGATTTAAGGAGTATAATATTAAAGGTCTGTAGGTTTGAGATTTGGAATTTAAAGGTTTAGAGTTTATGGTTTTAGAATTTAGGGTTCGAGGTTTTAAGTATTTAGGGTTTGAAATTTTAAGGTTTGGAGTTTTTTTGTGAAATTTAGGGTATAAGGTTTAGAGTTTAGGGTTTAATGTCAATAGGGTTTGAGATTTGAGATTTAAAGGTTTAGGATTTATAGTTTTAGAATTTAGGGTTTGAGGTTTTAAGTATTTAGGGTTTGAAATTTTAAGGTTTAGAATTTTTTTTGTGAAACTTAGGGTTTAGGGTGTAGGGAATATAAGGTTTAAGGGTTGTAGGGTTTGAGATTTGAGATTCAATGGTTTTGGGTTTATGGTTTTAGAATTTATGGTTTGAGGTTTTAAGTATTTAAGGTTTGAAATATTAAGGTTTGGAGTTTTAGAGTTTAGAATTTATGATTTGAAATTTATAATTTAAGGTTTTAAATTTAGGATTTTATAGTTAAAATTATATGATAAATATGACTAATATATATAATTAGTAAATTTTAGGAATATTTTATTTATCTTAAATTTTTAATTAAATAAATAGAGAATTGAGATTGGAGTGTGTAAACTTTAAAGAATAAAAAATAATATTTATAGGATTTGAAATATTTTTTAAATTATTAAAAAATAAAAAATAACCCCAGAAAATAAAAAAATCCCCTCACCCCAAATTTTTTAATTTCAACCTTCCCTCCCTACCTTTCCCGTCAAAACTCTCCCCCCCCCCCCCATTTCTCTCCATTTTTTTAATCCCCCCGGGCCCTCCTTTCCTTTTCCCTCCATTTTTTTATAATTTCACCCTCCTCTCTCCCCTCTTTTTTCCACGCAACCTCTCCCTCCATTTTTATAATTTTCCTCTCTCTTCCATTTTTTTACTTTTTAATATATATATACACGAATTTAATACGAATTCAACTCGAATCGAATTCAAATTAAATTCTTTGTTTTGAAGAATTATAAAAATCATAAACCGTATTCAATTCGTCTCATAACGAATTCAAATAGAATTTTTGCTGAATCGAATTGGTAACAAATCGAATCAAATTTTTGACAAATCGAATTATGTCGAACTGCAAATTGAATTCTTACAATGGTCGGGTCTAGCAACAACACCACTAACCCACTCGCGGCTGTCCTAGCCCCAAAAGCTATTGCAGTGCACCACTGAGCCCTATTCTTAGGTGATAACTAGATTGAGGGTTCCAAAAGAAGAACAACACAACTCTCTTGCTAGCCCACCAACCACGTCGCATAAGAGTTCATTGTCTTAATTCACTCTTTCTTTTTTTTTTAAATTTCTTTTTATGAACCCTAGGTACATACTGTGAACAGGGACGGATGTACATAGGTACATGCCCCCAAAAAAAATTTATGGATATATATTTAATAGAAAAAAAAAAGAAATTCGCCCCATTAATATTGACTAGTTTACCCCCACTACAATTTTTTTTGTCAATTGCATAAAGTACATGACTGTGAGAAGCAATGTCGTGATCGCAAGAAGTATAAAGATAAAAGGTCGACAAAGAAGAATGTTAAATCATAAAAGGCATAAACTTGTGGTGGTAGTAGTTTTTTGTTCGCGGTGGTAGTAGTTTGTAGTGATGTTGGGTTTATGTCTAAATGATACTGATTTAAGATATTTTTATTGATTTTTTATGTGACAATAGTTTTAGGTATACATGATACTAGTATTAGGATATTTTGATGGTGGTGGTTTTACATGATGACACTAGTTTCAGATGTAACTCGCACTGAATTAGAGTATTTTGATGTTGTTTGTTTTTATGTGATGGCATTTATTTTAGGAGTTTACAACATTGATTTTGGGATATATCGATACTAGGCTCTTAGAAGGAGAAAGGAACAACCACTCACTCTTGTAAAAAGAAGGAAGCAATGGTTGGCTCCGAGAAAGGAGGAAGAAAGGGTAGAGAGAAGATAGGATACAAAGGATAGGATACAAAGGAGATAAAGTGACGGCTAGGAAGTATGGTTGAAATAAAGAAAAATAATATGTTGGGATTTTCTTTTTTATCTTCAAATCCAATGGCTGAGCCAGAAAGTTTAAAAAGTAGGGTCAATTTTTTAAAATTTTAATATTTAATTTTAATTTAATGAAAACATATAGTAAAAAATATACTAATTACCAAATAAAAAAATATTAAGTGGGGACAATTGCCCCCACTCCCTCTCATGTGGCTAAGCGCGTGTCCAAACCTTTTTGAATATTTGTCTTTAAAAAAAAATATTGTTAGTGATTTATTATTTTACCCAAAACTCATTTCCTAAGAATTGACTTTTTTTTTTAATCTCAGTATGGGTACAATATACTAATTCTCTCCCAATCCACTCGCATGATTGTCCAGCCAGGTATAATCGTGCTTCTCTTCGTATTTGAGGCAGGTCAGTTTTTTCGGGTTATGTCAACTGAGAAGGCCAATTTGCACCCTAAGCAGCGGGTCCTGGTATAGTAGCGATTTACTATGCAATACTTAGCACAAATGAAGTTTTGAAAATTCTGAATCTTGAGACACTGGTGGAGTCATTAGAAATGCAGCTAGCAACTACGTGATTCTGTTTGCGAAGCATTTATGCTTACTTTTTGCTAATCTATCAGGCATTATTTTGGATCCCGAGTTAGTTTGAGATTGAAGCCATGATGTTTCATGGTGGAAATGGAGATTGGATTCGGTAGGCGCAGTTTTTGTCCGTCTCAATATTAGAACTAAATGATATCGGTTTATATGTGGTTTAATTGATAATTTTTCTGACACTGATTTACATGTCAAGAGAGAATAGTTTGTTGTGATAATGATTTGTATATATAGTAATATTAATTTGTCTATAAATGAATATTGATTTGAAGGTGTAATCTCCACTTGAAGACAAATTTTCTTTAGTCCTCACGGAATCCAATCTCTTGAAAATGGATTGTTCGATAACTATTGTATCTATATAGGCCGAGAAGTGGACTGTAACTATCCACATGCAATCCTAATTCAGTTCGCTGAAGGAAAAATATACCAACAAGGATTAGGGCGAGCAAATGATTTGGACTGAACCTAAGCGATTCGAATTGCGAAAGCTGGAAGCTCTTTCAAGTGAAAATGGAAAACGAGCCATATCATTTGTCCGACGATTCTAGAAAAAATCTAATGTAAATTTTTGGTCTGGTTAAGTCCAAAAATCATGATACCTATAATTTGCAAAAAATAGAAAAACCATGTGAAACTGAACACAAACAAAAAAATAATCAATACTAACATGGAAATGAAAGTTTTTGTAAAGCAAGAGATGAAAAAAGTATGGTAAATTCAATCTTTGAATTGAAGAGGGCCGTTCAACTTACTTGCATATGAGGCCTTATTTAAAAGAGTAAACCATTATTTCTCAAAAATATGAATGAAAGAGTACACTAGTAACAAGGTCTCGGATAGGGAGGTAAAGTACATAACTTTGACAGTTTTTTATACGAAAAAATAATGCACTTAAGAAATCTCGGTTCCCCAGCAATGGTAAATACATCAAGATATACTTTTAAAGTTTAGCATATATGTCCAGAACTATTTTTTCCTGACATAGAGAACGAATGCGAGATTATTTGGAGGGAAAGAATCACGCACGGGAGCCAAATCAAAGGAAAAATTACAGTTCAGTCTAAGTATTTGTGGTTCTCCTCAAAGAGATCCATTCCAGAACTAAAAAACGCATATATTTGGTTTCGGTTCTGAACGAAAAAATTTCGATCCGGGTTGAGCTTGTTCTGCGCTTTGAAGTGTTTTTCACAGCCATAGCAAGTTTTCATCGACCAATCCCTCGGCACAAAATTTCGCCAATAGGTGTGTTTAGTGGTTGACCAGTCTTCTGACCAATAAGATTAGAATCATGATTATTCTTAATTCCCTTCAAACGAAGGATAACAATCCACATGAGGTAAGTTTTAAACACATAACAGAAATTAGACACGACAAATATAGGGGAAAAGTCTTGGGCCCCTGTGACTTGGGTTCTATATTAAATTAAACACCAAAATTCTGAAAAGTTATAATTAAATATCAAATTAAAACGTACGAGATGATTATACTGAATAAAAATTCCAAATATATTGTTCCTTTCAGTATCAGTTCTTCATTCACGAATATCTTCATGAGTTTCTTTGCAGTGGAGCCCTAAACCTTTGGCCTCAGATTTCTTCATTATCCTCAGCCTCTTGCACGATTCAATAAACATCCTGCAAATTATTCATTATGATGTGGAATTAATACTTTATACAATAATAAATTTTCGAAAACACTGATTAATATCTTGGTCAACATCAAAAGAGCAAGTGAAAATTGGAATAGTTCAAGTGGTGAAAAAGTTATTCCAAGATTGTATGTTTAAGTCTTACAAATGAAAAATATGTTATTGAGTAATGTAGGAGTAGTCCAAAATCAAAATAGCAAGTTAGTTACAATAAGAATAGTCTAAGTGATAAAATAGTTAAATTTTCTTCCCAAATAGTACACTTAAGTACTATGAATAAAAAATATAATATTAAACAAAATTAATCTTAAATAAAGTCAGAGAAAAACCTACTTGTAAAGAGATATTCATTTAAATAAAAGAGCAAGCGGACAAAAGCTAGAAATTTTTCAAAAGTAATAATGATATCAGTATTGTCAAGGATGGCATAATTGCGAGCTCGACCGAACAAAACATTATGATGAAACGGGCCTTGCTTATGTGGGTAGTACTATTTCGGTATGGCTCAAAATCTGTAACCTAACAATTCTCCGATAGGTACAAAAGATAAATGACACGACTTTTTCCCTTTATGCACTTCAGATCTATCCCTATCATATAGTTTTCAATTAGAAAATTGAATTAGTAAGATTTACATAAAAATGTCTGGTAGCCTATAATTAATCATATTTCCAACTTGCAGTCGACAGAATCATAACCAGAAGCAAGTTGTTTTACCTAACTTATGCTGTGGAGTGAGTACGAAGAAAACGCATTCAAATTTCTTGTAAAGATCTAGTATTTATATTTACTATGCAGACCACTTTATATTTCAATTGTAATTTTTTGAAAAAATAAAAAAATTACCAAATATTTAATATTGTCGCATTTTTCACGTGATCTAATTAAAGTAACACAATATTCTTATATTGTGGTCTAATTGTTCGTTGATAACGAGTTCAATAATTATGTCAAGGATTATGGTGCCTAATCTGATCAATATCACCATAATGAGGTCAACTTGACGAGTTAGGTATACGCGTATACGTACAAGCTGGACCCCTTAGTGTCCTAGAAACTTCAGGCAACCACTCTAGTTATTTATGACGCGTTTCAGAATTGGTGGAAGTTCTCTAGACATCCTAGTTGGTATTGTCTGAGTTTGTGCCCTTTTTTCCCTAAATCGTCTATTATATTTACCAAATTGATTAATCTTCTTTTAAGTTGATCATATTTTTAGAGGATGACAAAAAAACTCCAATTAAATTTTAACAATATTGTATTTTTGAAGTGTATAAAACACCTTTAACCAAAATACTTTAACTTCGTGTGCGCTGATCTAAAGGTTTAATGATAAGTTTACGTAGTTGGTGCAATATAATTTTGTGATGCGGTTGGTGGAGTACTTCTTTTTGTTTTTCTCCCTGCATTTCTCTTCGGTGGAGTTTCATTATTAATATAAAAAAATCACTAATAAAAAAATTCCATGCGAATGATGAATTGTGTGTGTGTGTGTGTGTGTGTGTGTGTGTGTGTGTGTATAGTTACTAGGTCATAAATTCAAGTAGCTAAGGACTTACTCCCATGGGACGTCACCCAGAAGCATCCAGTCCCCGTCCTTGTCCTCATAAATTGGAACGTACTCGCTACTCTCTGCATTCTTCAAAGCTTTGCCTGCTCATCAGCCAAGAAATTAGTTAAACGCCTTCCAGGAAAATATAAACTGACATAGGTATATAGAAAAAAACAATAATTGCAATTACTTCCGAGTAAGTATTAAAAAAATTAAGTAATTGCACTATTGGTATAAACTGATATATAATTCATAATTTACATCCTCTAAAATTTGAGTATTAGTTGTTACTATATAGTAGTTGACCGTGAGTTCTTAATATAGAATGACTATATTCTTGCCTTTAATTTCCACTATATTTTGTCTACCACTCTTATTGGCTAGCTTTTTGCTAAAGGTAGAGGCGAAGCTGTTTCTAGAATGCATTTTATAAGTGTGTGTAAGTTCAGAAATATATATATATATATATCTATTGGTGTAATTGAAGATTTTAATATGTAGTAGAATCAGTCCGATGACATTCATTTTAGGAATTATTGAAATTATTATTTAATAGATTCATGTACAAATATGAAAAAGTCACCTTCTCGATTTAAACACAGCATCTAGTCCTAACATATGTCGCACAACGATCACTCGTTCTTTCATTTTCCACAGCCAACTGATCTCAACTTTCTTCAGTATATGTGAACAGTAAGCGCAAAGAAATATTCTCATTTTTTGTACTAACGAGTATGTTCATGAAGCAGCATCTACAATAAGGTGGTTGCGTTCTAGATTTACGTTCCATTAATTATAATACATCCATACACATGCAAGAAAACTCGTCGACTCCGTAGTCTTTTAAAGTTATCTAATAACGACAGTTATGTAAATTTGAGCTCAAACACGAATAAAAACTTAGTTTGAAAACATAATCAAGTATTTAGGAGCAGAAACTTTACCAATGCCAAAGCAACCGAATAGCTTCTCCAAAGCAAGGGCAAGGCCGGAGTACTCCTTTTGCAAGCCCAAATCAATTTTCCTGAGGAAAGGAGCTCCGTCCATGCTAACTTTCACGTACATTTTCGATGCCTCGTTTAAGCTATTCTTCTTCCTGTAATTGCACACCGGTGGCCACCCAACAACCTGGCTCTTGGACGGTGCAGCCGATGACGATTTCTGGTCACAGACACCGGTGGTTATCGTGCTGCTCCCTTCCCCGGATACCTCCGAGAAGACCCTTTTCTTCTCGTTCCTTGCCGGACCATCCCCGCCGCCCGGTAACCCCAGCCGGAGTTCGGTGATCTCGAGTCCGAGCCCTTCTTTTGCCATACCTTATACAATTTTTCTCCAAAATTGCTACTTACGTATGTATGTCTGTTTCTCTACAACTTTTTTGTGACTTAAGGATTATGACAATATGCTTCTCTCCGTGGCCTAACAGTTCAATGTTATATATATATATATATATATATATATATATATATATATATTGTTGCCTTTTCTTTGTATAAAATTTGACGTGAACTCGCAATTTTAAAATTGGAGAAGTGAGTTATTGAGAATAGTAGAGGGAGAAGACAATGTAGGGCCAGTGACAGGTGAAATTAGGCTTGTTGGTCGGTCACATGAGAGGCAAGGCGGGGCTACTTTATGGCTCACCGAGACATAAAAAAAAAATCATTTTTTTTATTAACGCTAACAAATATTTAGATTTGCTGGTAAGAGATTTGTTTTAATTCAATTAAGAAATTTTGTGTTGACCACAATAATGTTAAATATTTGTTAAAAAAATTCAAAAAAAATTGTTATCCGCCTCCAGATTAGTAATATCATTAGTCTACATATACTAGTCTAGTTAAAAGAAAGAGCCAACACCTTAAGTTGGTTGTGGGACATATCGTAGAGCAGTTGGGTATAAGATGATCTTTTTGGGATCGATTGTGGCCGTTGGATGGGGGAATGGGAAACAAGCCATGTGATTTGCCTTATTGAGGGGGGTCTAGTACAATAAATTATAGAAAGGAAATTGCCATGATTCAAGGGAAGTTTGTTTTTGGAGACATCGATGGCCACGTTGTGTGTTTTTTCGCTATCCCATTTGCATCCTATGTGTACTATTTGGAACTCTGTTCACTTGGAACCTGCTAATACTAGGACTTTGCTTTGGTTTAGTTACTAATGTACTGTAGTAACAAAGTGTAGATGTGACCAAAATGAGATGTTTTTCTTTATAAATAGAGGTAGATTTATTAAGACTAAAATATTCACATATTTCATTCAACTCCATGTCGGTCTCGATCATATTATGTATGAGTTGCAGCCTCGGATAAGACCACGTGTTATTACCGCTAGGCCCGAACGTGCAACCCACAAATTAGTTACAGTAGTTCCTCTTCAAGTGGTGCATTTTGAAACTCATTTCGTATGTAAATCTACCGAATTTGTAGTTAATTGTACTTATGCCGAAACGATCGGTTTGCATATTGTTTTATTTTCCAAGGATGGTGAATACTCAAGTTCTGATACATCATGTTGAATTATAGATTATTATTTTTATGGTCCGAATGGAAAAATTCCTTTTGATCATCAACCACTTTGCTCGTTGATTCTTGAATTTATGCAAGAAAAAGCATCTTAACATCATTGCTAGATAGCTATATTTTAAACTAAAATACTCTAAACTTTTGTATTAATGCATAGTTGGTTATCATGAAAAACTAATTCAACTTTGAACCATTCAAATACACCCATTTTGATTTGAGATTTAAATTTATATAAAATTTATACTTTGGAATTGGTATGATGAATTTTTCAGTCTGATTTTAGTTTAGAAGTATGCTTGAATCTCATAATACAGTATCTGATTTTGTTATTTTCTCAAACTAAACATTTTCATTTTTGAAAGGGTCAAAGTTGATTCACCAACACCTAAAAAATTAGTAAGGTTTTTTATTTTAATGTGCATATGGTATGCAATCCAATGTCGAAGAAGTTATATCTATAGTGCAATTTTTCCGTGTATAAGTCGTTGCTTGTTTTGGCGATTTTCATTTCGGATGTTAAGCTCTTGTAGTTTTTTTGTTCGCCATTTGCTTTCTACTCATGTCTTTATGTCTCTTTTTGGCTTAGTTTTATTTTTTGTTGCAATGTCTTTTTTCTTATTTATGTTATTTTCTCGTATTGTAATCTATTTATTTTAATGTAAGTTTCGTCCAACTTTAAAAAAAAATTAACAGAAAAACAATATCATTGTAACGGAATTGAACACTGACTTTCCATTGATGCGGAACTAGCATTTATATGGTTACAAGTTAGAAATGCAAATTGGTATATTAAAACTAGAAGAAGAGGCAGAGTAGGTGTAATAATTATGATGTATGCGTATTTTTATAAAAGATATTGTCGTGATCAGAGACATCCATGATTGTTTGTCTATATGGCATCAAGTTTAACATTTGAGAAATAAAAAAAAAATGGAAAGTAGTTCAATTTGGACATTCTCCTTGAAGTCACCCAACTGACAAGTGTTAACTATTTCATAAATCATAGAAAAAGTGAGGTACCTGCAACCAGTTGAAAAAATTTGGTAAATCACTAATTTCAAACTCATCCATGGCTGGTGTAGCAATTAAAATTTGGATCTAATGAGTAAATTGTTCTTATTTTAACCAAATATTGTGAGTTTAAATTTTCTAAAATACGATAGAATAAAATATTTATCAAAATAATTTATTATATCTTTTAAAATTTTATCCAGATCAAATTTGAATTAGTTGGGTTTATAAATATTGGTATTTATCATATAATTATTTTTAACATTTCTTATTTAAAGATGAGAACAATCAAGTCATATTTAAAAATAATTATGAGTAACGTCTTTTTTCGGTGAATATCTTTCTAACTTGTTCTAAGAATATCTAAATATCTTATCAGTTAATGGGTTGAGATTTCATAATAAGAATTGTATAGATTTCATATTCTCTCAAAATTAAACTTGAATGGGTTTTTACTATAGCGCGTTGAAAAAAGGCTAATAGAAAGTATTAGTTAATTACTGGGTTACATGCTTGAATAAATGTAAGGTTCCCCTTTAACTAATAAATACAGCACCGACTTAAGGAGTCGAAATAAAGTCAACAATCAGACCATAGCTAATAACCCATGTGATGCGACTTACGAAAACAAATTTAAGAATGATTATGGATTCACATTGTGTTGGGAACTAATCGAACATCGAACTCCTGAGATTAAGACATAAAATGCTAGACAGAAAGTTCTACTATAAATTATACTTGAATTATTTTTAATATTGGTGAACAATACTTCTAAATTATGTGATTGACTTTTCAACTGAGTATAGTTATCACACTGATTAGCACAAGAACCCAAGGATCTAAAATTAAAAGTTTTCACTTGACAACATAAAATTTTAACGAGGCAGGCAACTTCAATTTAGTATTGGAGATTCTTTGATAATGATATCTTTCATTAGTTTGAGACAGAGAGATCTTCAATGCTATATGAGAGAGGAATTTCGGAACCAGCACAAAACAACCATAGAAATCGGTCCCATTGGTATTGGACAATCGAACTGATTGTCGCCTCCAAGTTTCCAGTTTTGCTCCACCATGCGGACACAACTTGGAAAGTATTAGCTCAACGTTTCAGTCCTGTCAGCAACTTTAATTGAATTCAATTCCTTCGAGAAGACATGAAAGGAAGTCAAAAAGAGGGTCCAACCAACAACCGCAGTCTATCTACCTATACTCCATGATCACGTTAGTATTAAAGTTTTTTTTAATTAATGTGCATAACTATTTGCAAATTTGGTATTAATTTTTTTAAAAAAATTTGGTGTCTACGATGGCAATACAGATTAAAAATCTTTATATTAGGACCAGTAAATAGATTTATTATCCGTGCAACTAGTACATGAATAAAAAATTCATGGCAATACACAATTTTTCGTGTATTAGTCAACACATAGATTAAAAATCTATGTCCAGGTCAAATTAGTAATAGGAGACCAATACACAAATATATATATTCCGTGTTTATTTAGAAATAGAGAACACCTAAGAACACCGAGATTTCTCTCCCTCTCGACGCCCCTACGACTCTAGATGGTCCGACATCCTGAACCATTTTTTGCATAGACATAAGATTTTAACAAAAATATTAAACACTGCCATCATCAAATGTTCAAATTCTATTACAAAGTCCTAAATCCAGTTCAAGTCTTTGCATAATCATTATTCACGGGGATGACTACAACTATTAGGAATGCCATATATTCTTACTGCTTTAGCTATCGTCCTTACGGCTTATTTAGCCACTTTGGATACTTTAGCTGTTGATGCTCAAGTTTTGTTTGTGTAATGAATTTTGTTGTGATCTGTAACTTTACAGGAAGTGGTGCAAGGTTATGGTTGAGTTTGGTTCATTTCATTATGGATACAATTCCGTGGATATCCTTTCTTTCTCATTAACCTATCATGTGAAATGATTATCTCTGCCAATATACACCACTGCGATCGTACGAGCTTCACGATAATTATAATTGCTACCAACAAATTGAGTCTATTGAATGGGGACAAGATAATAAACATTGTGCACCATTTTTTTTTCACAATAATATCTAAGGACATCTCTTGCAATTTTTGTCCTAAAAAGTTAACCATGTTCTTGATATACTCTATATTCTAAATAGTGTAGTGGTTAAATTTTTTGTCTCAATATCAATTAACAATTTTTTTCATATCCAACAACCTCAATATCGGTCCTACAAAATTAACCATCACGTTGCAATTTATTGAAAATTATTTTTATTAAGTTAACTAAATTTTATCGCACTAGATTTTCTAATTATACCCTAACAAAATATTATATAAATACACTAATTAACAACTAATAACAATATAAAATTGTTACGAATCAACTAATAATCAGTTAGAGAATCCAACATTACAATGTAAAAACCAATGTTTGAATTAACTAAATTGTTAATTTAATAAAATATGCTATGTATCTATAATGAACATATAAAATATAGTAATAATAATTATGATGATAAATTAGAAAAATATATACCTAAGTACTTGCTACTTCCTTCAACTAGACTTAATTTGTTTTCCTCTCTAATTCTTTCTTTGTTTCATCTCGGAGTGGATATATTTATAGACTCGATAGTACTAAAAAATAAATTAAAAATAAGTGTTTTAGGTATATTCGCTGATGACGGACGAAATATATTTATTGTTCTCGTGTATATTCTTTGGAAAGATTAAAAACCTTAAATCTAAAAGTCTAAGTTCTATGTTCTATAATTTGAAATATTTATAAGTATTTTAATTTTGTACTTAGTTATATAAGTTATAACTCAATGTATTCTCAATTTGAATTATTCTTAAATATTTTTTATTTTGAAATGTTATTATTTTTTTGATTTCAAAATGAATCTTAACTTTTGTAAATTATTTTGAAAGTATATTCGAGCTTAATATAATTAACTCTAAGTAGTAAAACTTACATAGAATATTACCAAAATATTATAATAGTAAAAATACTATGAAAGAAAAATTGAATATAAAGACGAATATGACTTACATATTGTAATACTGAGGGAATATCCCGTTAGTAGATGGTATCGTAGAAAGATTTCAGTTGTTGGCTGGAACCTATTTTTGACTTCCTTTCATGTATTCTCGAAGGAATTGAATTCAATTAAAGTTGCTGAGAGGACTGAAAATGTTGAGATCATGTATTCTCGAAGGAATTAAATTTAATTAAAGTTGCTGAGAGGACTGGAAATGTTGAGCTAATACTTTCCAAGTGGTGACCGCATGGTGAAGCAAAACTGGAAACTTGGAGGCGACAGTCAATTCGATTGTCCAAGACCAATGGGACCAATTTCTAAATTGTTACATACAGTATAATAGTTTCTCAAAATGATATATTTATGAAAAATTTATAACCATGTTATTTTCAACTGATGTCTTTGTGGGTAGTAATGTTGTAATTGTTGGAAAATGAATGAACCCAATAGCCTTTAAATAAACAATTTAAATGAAAGATCAAGAAAAATGTGGTTTTTTTTACCATATTGAAAATGGCAAAAGATTTTCATTGTCTATAATGAACTTCTTTCTTTAACTTTTCATTTGGTTGACCACCTTAAGTGGACTCACTGCCAGTTTTTTGGCACCGTCCGAACATGGGCACAGACGCTTTGAGGTGCATACTCCAAAAAGGCGCAAAGAGACTGGATAAAGTTTATCTAGAGTACCATTCAAAGAGATGCAAAGTTTCTGGATAAGGCCTATCCAGAGAATCATCCAAAGGGATACCATGAGAGAGAGCACAATATGGTAGCCATAAGATATATCTTTTCGTAGGTGTTCGTGGCCCTTCAGAATTATAGTTTATGCACCTATAAATAGAGGGGTTCCCTCCCCATTTCATTAATCCCAACAATCAGCATCTACATTGCTTTCTCCCTCCATTCTCTCTACAGAAAGATCTGAATATCGTAAGGGTTTGTCCGAAGTTTCGAGATTCGTTGTGCAACGATCTTGATAGCGATCTAGTCGTTGTATTTCGGAATGATTGCATAGCCCGTACACACTAAAATATACGAGACAATCTCGTCTTACAGAGAAGGTGTCCAACACTTGTCTCGACTAGCAAATATCCTAATCAAGTATACCAACCCAAACGAACAACAACAATGCAATAATTTTTTTCTTTGTACTCATTTATGGTGACAATCTAAGCGAAACCTTATAGATCGAAGACGTTGCCGGAAATTATAGATTAGAAAAGCGAAAAGCTCTTGCGAGAACTAATTAGAGATTAGAAATTATAACAATTCCTCGAGATAGTGAGATCGTCTGCTCAAGAACGGCTAAATGTCTCTTTTGGAGTTAGGCACTTAGGCTACCAGACAGAAAGCCACTATATCCATTATCTATATTGGTGAGCTTTTTTTATTATTTTTTTTAGGGTAAGGAACTCAGCATTCCGCTTATTTTTAATACAGAACTTTCACATCAATTTCAATTTCCAATAAAGCACTTTCGACAAATTCTTGGCAGACTTGTGAAGTATAGGACACAATGGCACTTTGCAAGCAACTTCCCAAGTTTAAATAATCGAGAAAGAGAGAAATAGTTGCACTTTAAAAAGTCATGAGACGCAACCAACAATTGGGTATTTGGACTCGAATTTGGATTAGGTGGAGATTAAAGAGAGGTTGTCCTTACCTAAAGACAACTATTTGGGCCATTGGAGTAGAATATATTCAAACAAATTCTAATTCAATGGTTATTAATGATCAAAGACATTTACGACTTTTGCCCAAAACTAATAAACTTCATAGTTAATGGTTCTTTCTTTTTAGGCGAATTATAAATTAATTCTTTTTTTTAGGAAATTCAAAAATTTAACTAAATTAATTAGTTATCAAAAGAGAAATTAACAAAAAAACTGATCACATTTTCCTCCTCCATCCACGTTTCCCAAAAACCAAAAAATTGTCCACCTTCACGTTCTCAAAACTCTTCACGTTCTCAAAACTCTTCACGTTCTCAAAACCAAATATTTTCACGTGACTGGTTTGTCTTGTCGTAATACTGGTTTGTTTTGCTGCGTTATTGGTTTATTTTGATGCGTGACTAGCTTATTTTGTGGTATTACCGATTTGTTTTGCTGTTTTACTACTTTGGTTTTTGTAGTTACTGATTCGGTACTAGTCAGTGTTCCTACATTATTGGTTTGATCTCCTATATTAATGGTCAAATTTTCTATGTTATTAGTTTTTGGTTATGCGTTACTGATTTTTTGTGTTTTTGTGTTGTTGGTTTTTGTGTTTGTGTATACCTATTTTCATAATATGAAAAAAAACGAGAGTCAATGCATGATGTAAAAAAAACTAGTAACGAAGGTAATAAACCAATAATATGGGAAACTAAACCAATAATATAGGACATTAAACCAGTAACATTGGACTTTAAACCAGTGACGTGGGATATTAAACCAGTATCGTGGGAGACTAAATTAGTATTCGAGAAAAAAATCTATAAAATTAGTTATTGGTGATTAGAACTAATGACGGCTAGTATTAAGGTTTTGAAAAAATATATTATTAATTGGAGAGAGAAAGTAGTTAATTAATGGGAGAGACAAATTAGGTAGGTGGGTGATTACAGACAATTAAGGAAGAGAAAAAGAAATTAACCAAATTAGTAGATTAACGAGTTTACCAAATTAACCTTGTCCCTATATAGGGACAAGGTAATTGTCCCCACGTAATCAATACCCATTTGGACTCTGCCACAGTGCTCACAGAGTCACGAGACGGGTTATCTGGCAATTAATTAGTTATAAGAGCATAGTGCAGTAATTGGAGTCAACGTCGCTCAAATTAATTGATTTACATGATATTCAGAGATAACATATAGTTTTAACCCTAAATATTAGTTGATGAGATAAATATCGGGTTAAGAATACGTGCAAGAAATACGATCGCACAAGTAATATAATGATAACTAAGATCATCTCCACAGGAACAGAAGAACTAATTCTCTAATTACTGGATTTTGAATTCCCAATCTTAATCTAAGCAATTGAAACTAAGTACTTGGTTGGTGATTCTAATACTACGAATAAGATTGCATTTGAATTTAGGGTTGTCAATCCTAAACCCTAACAACAATATCTAACCAAAGATAAATAAACGAAACAAAATGAAACGAATATAATCTCGTGCTAAAGATTAAGGTTATCGATCTCAATCCAAGAATACACAATACGAATCAATCAACTAATAAATAATCAAGCAGATGAATATAAAAATAACTCTTGACTACGAGATATGAAAATATTGCGTTGATTGAAGATCCGAATTGTTAATTACAATCCTTGAAACAATTGAATAAAAAGCTAGGTCTAATAACTCTTGCATGAAAACTGGCCAACAATAAGTATAAGCTAAGACTTAAGGCCTATATATAGCCTAGCTATAATACCTAAATAATAATTTAACTAAACAGGTAGACTTCTGCTCCAAAATAGACGAGATTTGACCAGGCTAGTATCCGTTAAGATTTGTAGTGACTACTTGCTTTAGGGCTTAATTTCTGTCCACCGACTACTAGGATTTGTAGTGACCGCTGTTACAGATCTACTCATCTTAGAATCACTCAATTCGGAGTTTGTATGAGAAAGTTATGTCTTTTTTAGCAAAAGTTAACGGACTAAGCTTAAACCTATCCGCTACACTTCCTATTGCTCCTGTTCGTTCTAATTGATCTCTACCTCAATCATCCTATTCTCCGCATTCACTCCAAATACCTACAAAACACACAAAATCGATAGATATCCCACATCTCGACACAACACGACAAAATAACTCAAAGACTCACCAAACACGACATGAACAGAGTCAAAACATGACTAACACATAACCAAATAACGCTAATTATGATATGAATTTGATAGGCCATGATATAAATTTGATGGGCTAAGAAGTTTCAATTCAGTTTATGCAAGAGCAAGGACGTCAAAAAAGCCCAAGGGAAGCCCATACACGTTCTTGAAACTATTTAGGAAGTTATTTGCTTGCAGATTTCGTTTTGGAGAGTTTGAAACTATTTTGGAAGCTTAGCAAGCACATATTATTCTGGAAATATGCATGGACGTGTGTCAACCTATTTGGGATGTCTATCAACCTATTTTGGATACATATCACCTATTTAGGATGCCTTGAAGAGCACGTACTATTCTGGATGCAAGCACAAGAGAAGATCTTCTTATTTAGGATATGTAGCATCTTATTTTGGACGTGCATATTGCTTAGTTATATTATTTAGTTCCTATTTAGTTAAATAAAGAGGCCAGAATTCCCTTGTCTTGAGGTGCAAGTTTCGGCCAGATTAGGAGCTGAATGCTTTTAGCTTATTTAGGCAGATTGCTTTTAGCTTGTTTAGTAGTTTATTATTTAGGAAGATTTGTGAACTTCCAGCCTATAAATAAAGGCTTAGGACGTGTGTTTTAGGGGACCCCAATATATGAATTCATTCTGAATGTTATAAGTCTTTGACTTAGTGAGTTTTGATACTCAATATGTGTTCTTGCTTAGGCTGGTGTGTTGTCTTAGCTAGAATCAAACTTTCACTTATCAAACAAGTCTTCCATCCTTGTTTGTGGCGTGATACGACTTTTAGGTCAAGGTTCATAGGATTCTCGCATAGAGTTAAGGTCAGATTATGCCTTGGTTCTTGCAGATTCGTTGTGAGTTGTGATCTGATTTCCACCCTAAAGTAGCATAGGTCCGTATTGTGAATCTTTCCGCTGAGATTCATATCATTTGGTATCAGAGCCTTGGCTTGTTGCTTTAGGTTATCTATCCTTACCTTTTTGTCTTGTTAGTTTAGTATTCAGTTTGTCTAAGTAGTTTGATTCGTTTTGTTTTTGTTTTAGTTCCAATCAGATTCGTGACTTAGTTGTTCTAGGTTGTGTATTCTGATCAAAAGAAGAAAAAAAATGAAAAAAAGGAGGAAAAAAAATGGAAAAGAAACAAAAAAAAGAGAGAAAAAAAGAAGAAAACAACATATTTCAGGAAGGCCAGACTTTAGGGAACATTGATTTTAAGGTGTTTGTGGAGGCCTTGACAAGAAAGTGCCAATATATGTTGCGAGCAGAGGTTGAGCCAATATGCTTACGTCTGGATGCCATAAAGAATTCACGAGCTAGCCAACAACCTCGAGAAGTACTTCATGTCCCAAGGAGGAGAGCACCACCTATGGGGGGATGCATGGAGATGAGATTGATTGTGATGAGGACACGAGATCTACAAGGAACATTAGAAGATTGAGGATTGATCGCAAATCTATAGAGTTAAGGTCAGATTGTGCCTTGGTTCTTGCGGATTCGTTGTGAGTTATGATCTGATTTCCACCCTAAAGTAGCATAGGTCAGTATTGTGAATCTTTCCGCTGAGATTCATATCATTTGGTATCAGAGCTTTGCTTGTTACTTTAGGTTTATCTATCCTTTAATTTTCATTTTTTACTCTATTTGTATTCAGTTTGTAGTTTGTTCTTTTAGTTCCAAAAAAAACGAAAAAAGAGGAAAATCCGAAAAAAAAGAGGGAAAGAAAGAAGAGACAGCCTAGAAAAGAAGAAGAGGGGGCTGAAAAAAAAATTCGGAAAAAAAAGATAAAAAAGTGCAAGATCATGTCCTACTATTACTCACGCAGAAAGTTGGGAGATTATGATGCACAAAGTCTTATAGAGATCATTGCGAGTAAAATAGAGGCAAGGCAAAGAGGAGATGACTGTTGGGAGAAACTTAAAGCTGATTTGGCTAGAGGAATTGACTTGTATTTAAAAAAAGTTGATGAAGCACGACATAAGAACATCTTTCAAGCTAAGTGCAAAATTGAGGAAAAGGTATGTTGTTCTGATCAGATTATTGAAGGTGTTTTGACATGGGAGGAGTTTGGCGAATTTTCTGTTGATTTATTTGATGGAGAGTGTTTCCATGAGCATGATATGTCACTTCTCTACTTAAGAGATTTGTTCGATGAATCAGAAGTTGTGGAAGTTGTCAATATGAGGAAGAGCATGATTACTACTATTGATGAACATGAAGAACTTGTCTTGGCAATTGACAAGGAAGAGGTTCAGCCCATATCTTACATGTCTCCATATTTTGTTATTGAATATGTTGATCATATTGACTTCTTAGGAGTTGACAAGTATGATTATGCTGGAGGCTCAACAGTGCTCAACTTATGGAATAGTTTGAAGTTGAAGGAAAAACTTGTGCATAGAAGTACGTTCTTGACTTTCAAATTGGAGATGACTTCACACTATGTATTCTCGAAGTATTTATTCAGTTGGAGTGGAAGATATCAAGTGCAGCCACGGTATTCAAAAATTAAACCTTGTTTCAGTGGTTTTATTCATTCAAAGATACATGGCATATGCGAGGATTTGAGGACAAATCCCTTTGAAGAGGAGGGGAATGATATGAATTTGATGGGCCATGCTATGAATCTGATGGGCAAAGAAGTTTCAATTCAGTTTATGCAAGAGCAAGGACGTCAAAAAAGCTCAAGGGAAGCCCATACACGTTCTTGAAGTTATTTAGGAAGTTATTTGCTTGCAGATTTCGTTTTGGAGAGTTTGAAGCTATTTTGGAAGCTTAGCAAGCACATATTATTCTAGAAATATGCATGGACGTGTGTCAACCTATTTGGGATGTCTATCAACCTATTTTGGATGCATATCACCTATTTAGGATGCCTTGAAGAGCACGTACTATTCTGGATGCAAGCACAAGAGAAGATCTTCTTATTTAGGATATGTAGCATCTTATTTTGGACGTGCATATTGCTTAGTTATATTATTTAGTTCCTATTTAGTTAAATAAAGAGGCCAGAATTCCCTTGTCTTGAGGTGCAAGTTTCGGCCAGATTAGGAGCTGAATGCTTTTAGCTTATTTAGGTAGATTTCTTTTAGCTTGTTTAGGAGTTTATTATTTAGGAAGATTTGTGAACTTCCAGCCTATAAATAAAGGCTTAGGACGTGTGTTTTAGGGGACCCCAATATATGAATTCATTCTGAATGTTATAAGTCTTTGACTTAGTGAGTTTTGATACTCAATGTGTGTTCTTGCTTAGGCTGGTGTGTCGTCTTAGCTAGAATCAAACTTTCACTTATCAAATAAGTCTTCCATCCTTGTTTGTGGCATGATACGACTTTTAGGTCAATGTTCATAGGATTCTCGCATAGAGTTAAGGTCAGATTGTGCCTTGGTTCTTGCGGATTCGTTGTGAGTTGTGATCTGATTTCCACCCTAAAGTAGCATAGGTCCGTATTGTGAATCTTTCTGCTGAGATTCATATCAAATTAGAAACATGTTCACACATGTATCATTAGCTATTGTAGCTACGTTATCTGAAATAACGTAAATATATTAAATTTGATTGGTTGAAGATTTGGATATTTGTACGCATAACCTAGTTAGTGTTGTTATATGTCATAACATAAATCAGTGAAAGTCATAAGTGATGTGAGATTTGTACTAATTATTTTTAAAATGATATGGTCATTTATAAATATAAAAAATAAATACAGATAAATTAGTCATAAACGACCTATCTGTATTGCAAAGCCTACCGAGAGGACTGAGCTCCTCATCCTGATGGCTACTTGCCTTAATAAAAGAATTTCACCGTTAGAGATTGTTGGCCTAAGTAAATCACTAACCGTAGAAAAATCAGATAGAAAAGACGGTGAGAGAGAGATAGAGAGAACCTCAACAAGGTCAGAATTGTCTGTTGGGATGTTTTTACTGTTGGATCTGATCTCTGAAAATTATCATTCTTAAATGGGTACAATGAGAGAGGCTATTACAAATCATCTAAATATATCTTTGTACAAGATCTTAAAATACATCATATACTACATAATAATTTGAGACTCTCACATTATGCTTGAAAAATGTGTTTCCTACTAGGTTGCCCTCCAACAAAATATGTTAGATGTCAACCTTTTAGTCCTACATTAGTAACTCTCGCGCCTTGGAGATTATCGTCGGTAGTGAATGAGGTAGGTCAACATCCCGTCCTACTCAAAAGATGATTAGTGACGAACTCACCTCTACGTGGATCCTTTAGAATTCTCTCCCCTAAATCAGTTCAATGGATTTATACTACATTAATTCTCCCAAACAAAGCTCACTGGAACTTTAAACCTTGTATGATTTAGCATAATTATTGGTAAAGACTTTTTTTTGCAACTCAGTAGTAAAGAATTTTAAACACTTTTTATCGTATGTCGTATGATGTGTAAATTGAACAACTACAATATCATATTATAATTTTCAGAAAAAAGAAGAAGAGCGAATATATTATATTTATTTTCTTAATTTTTCTTAATTTCTGTTGAGATTAGATAACTACTGAATGTTCTAAAATAAATTCATCGCCATTTTAGCTTACAAAAAAAACTCTTTTTTTATGTTGTGGTTTCAAAACTATATTTCAGTACCATAGTAAACTAAATATGCCAGGAATCATAAGAAAATTAGAAAATTTTCGAATTAAAGTTTTCCACTAACCTTCATCGAGGCATAACAAACATTACTTTTTTGGTCAAAATTAAAATTTTAGATTAAATAAGTACACTTAATTACTGTTTGGGCTCTACATTTCTCCTTCCATTATTAGGGCATTTGCCCTTGGCAACCGAAATGTAACTTATAATGAATGATTAGCAGCAAATCTGCACCTGTCTCACATATTCTAGACTAAATTATTAGCACAGCATTTTTTTAATTTCTCATAGATCAGAATTTTTCATATTGTAAAGAGCACTACAACGAGTAGTTTATGTTCGAAAATGGACACAATCATAAGATAAGATATCCAGATTGATTATGTAGCACACAGTTCCTTGATGATACATGTGCATGCTCATCTTTTCAAATGTTTCCAAATAATGACGCTCGTATTACATATGCACATATATCTGTCGTTTTATTAACTGGATGGATTATTTTTCTTGGAGTAATGAAATCGATTTATATATTAAAAAAATCATCGTTAGTTTAAGTGCGTATCATTTGATCCAGATTTAATTTAATGCCAACGAGATTACTGCAAAAAGACATTGTCGTATGGGGCAACTACATCATTTGATCCATATTTAATTTAAATATAAGTTCCATGTCTTGGACTAGTTTTAGTATGAAATAAGGCACATGTTGACTATTAATTAGCTCAAAATGCTCCCTACCACCAAAACAATTAGCCAAGTCGCTGCAATCGGATTCCTCTTTATTAATTCGCCGTACGTCCCCACTTGAAGTTAAAATCAATCAATAAAAACTTTCCCACTAACCCTCGTGGATGAAACTTATGAAACTTAAAAGTTACCAGGCGACTTTCCCTCTGTTAAGCGCTCTCATCTCCGACCTGGAAGCTAATTCCATTTCTTGTTCAATATTCAATAAACATTACACTCAAAAGCAATACCAAAAATAGTTGAAATTTACCGCCTGAAAACAAGTGCATACAACAAAATCACTCCATAAATATTGATCAATTCTTGCGAAATTATTTAAAGTGAAGTCCTCCTAGGGGTTGACTTTTAGTTCTTGCTCCATCTTAAACTAAATGTCTGGCACATTAAGAGGGCAGGGAAGATTTGGATGTTGGTTTGTTCGCGTCACGTTTATAGTAATTAAATAGTTTTTTTATTTAATTTATAGTAATGACATATCGCATTGATCAACGAACCACACTACACCCGACAAAACGGAAGAAAGAAATGGACATTAAATGTTGTATGGAACATAGATAATAGTAGAATTTGTAAACCTTTGTCTCATAATGTTCTAAAGCAAATCAAACGGTTATAGTGAATAATAAAATTATTGGATTATACATGATGATTAGGTTCATCGTGAACATCATGGTGGTTGATTATTTCAGGACCTTATATCTCTTTATTAAGATTACTTGTGATAATCTCTTGATTTTGAAAAGCAGTTTGGGTTTATTTTGAAATGCGAGTTTACAGTTGTGACGGAACATCATTTTATACTCTTTCAAATTTAACAATAAACTTTGACAAAATCACTACATGTAAATGATTTTTGTTGCAAGGAATTGGTAAATAAAGCTCCCAATGCAGTAGAAGAAAATGTCGCTATTGCTTTATTATTATTTCTGAACGTGATTATATGAAAATTTTACTACCATTTTATAATTTGGTATGGTTTGAATTTATACTAATCGTTTTAATAGATGTTTTAAATTCAAAAAACAAAGCATAGTCATGCTGAATTTAGAAAACTTAATCATGAGACTACAACTTCTTTAAAATTTTACGGAAAGATTATAGCTATGTACATATTATTATATCATTATAAGAATTACTAACCAAAATATTATCAATTGCTCATATTTCCGTTTGTTTCATATTATCTCTTATCTCTGTCTCTCTGTCTCTCTATCTCTATCTCTATCTCTCTCTCTCTATTATATGATCCTAGGCTAACATTAACCCCTTGATAACAGAGACTAAGGCATGCACTTGCCACGTGGATATACTGAGGTTGTGTTGATCTATGTGACAAGTTATATGAACGTTTTTATCTCTGAGCCGTATATTAACAAACATTTTAAAGTAGAAAAACTAGATTACCGAATCCAAATTCGACGTCAGGAAAATGAAATATGAGAAACTGCTACGATTAGGTAAAGTGTAATATGCCCTTAGTTCAAAGGGACTGTTCCTTCTCCACCGAACATATGGTTCCTAAGCCTTAGACAAAATAAGTATCGGAATACACGTGAAGGGGATTCCTTTGGTTGTGAAACTTGAGTGGACGTTGAACCAGTAGTCACTTCTGATTATTATTGTGTATAGGTGCAACATTTATGTTCGAGGAATCGTGTATTATATTCTAAATTATGACAAAATTATTTATACTAGTCGGCTTATTAACTATTTGGTTGCTAAAGTTTTTACATTGAACTTTAAATTTTAAGCAATATGCTAGTAAATTATAAACATTTTTTTGTTAGCAAATAAATTACCACATTTATAACTAACACTGTAATAGTCTCACTATTTTCTCTCAAACAAAGCCTATTAAGCCAAAACTTTATTCACATTGACTTCAACAATTTACCATGATACAAGAAGGTCATGCAAAATTTTCAGTTTATTTTAATATCATATTAGAATCTCTTTATAAACATGGCATCATATTGAATTATTCCACATAGATCTTTCCTCACATAACTCATTGTATCGTGGTACCTTGGGAAAATCAAATTTCATGTAGATTCTGGCCGAGTAAAATTAATTTGATAAAGCGTGTTGATAGTAATATCTTTAACATTTATATTGTTAGTCGCAAGTACGACAAAACTGTTTATAGGTATGAAAAATCTATTATCATAATTTTATATAATTTTAAATTGAAAATAATAATTCTAATACAAATAAGCAATTTCGGCCAAAATATATTGATCGTTGGATCGTATAAGATTACAGTTTTTTTCCAACTACTGCCCATAATTTTTCAAAAAAATTGGTAGGAACTAAACTCTGAAATAACCAATTTGAGCTTTTTAGCCACGTGTTATGTCCCCCCTGGGCCTGTTCTTTGGGCCAATATGCCCTGTAAAGATACTATTTCTCCTCTAACAAACAGCGCATAGGCCAATGTCTGTCTATAATGCGCAATTTTTTTTTGAAGGCGAATCTTGTTTCTTGATAATAAAAGGGCGTCTTTCTCTCTTTGAACATAGGGTTTGAAGTAGAGATTGTGGAAATTAGTTAAATTCTAATTGAAACAAATTAGAGAAGATTGTCTCATCGTTATATTATAATTTTGTATATTAATATTAACTAAAAAAAAATTAGAAAATATAGATTTGAAAATTAGAGAAAAAAAAATAATACATTAAAAATATCATGTAATATCTCAAATCATGGTGATTTCAAACTTCAATATTAGTATCATTTAAACGACACACAATTCATTTAAACAAAAATAATATTGTAAAAATTAATATTGGGGTAAACGAGTAACAATATCAAAGCTAATGGGTACTAATATCTAAGTAAACATATATGAATATTCTAATAACAAGAACCAATATCAAGGAGAAGATCACACACCTCATCTTCTGCAGCACCTCTGGTGTCGACATGCCAAACATCGACTACCAACTCACTGAGCTCTTCGGACTTCTGCCTCCACATCAAGCACCTGATAATGTATCAACAAGGCTACTACATCGACAGCACCATTCTCCACCTCGCTAAGGACAATTTTCATGCCCGTGTCCTCGTCATCTATTCTGTGACGACAATCGTCACCTTCTGCAATCCCTAAGAGATCCACCTTGACTATGTAGTTGGGCAAGGCCCCTTCGACGATGGAGCCATTGCAGTCATCATGAGTGACAAACCTGACCTGGTACTCAATAAATTTCTTTTCTACCTCATCTTGTCATCATAGACCATCCTCTCGGATTGGAAGGACCATCAACTGTTATTTCAAGAAAGTCAGACTCACCTTCCACTTTCTCAAGAACATCCTTGAGCTCATCTCGAAAAACATAGAGAAGGAACTTATTTTCTTAATTGAAACAATTTTCTAAAAGATTGTTAAAAATATACAAAGAGAGAAAATAGTAGGTAAAAATAGAATTTCTTTTAAAATTTGAAAAATTAATAAGGAAGAAAGATGATAATTAATAAAAATAGTTAAATATTTATTTGTCATATTATCAAACATTAATGATGGTCAAATATATATTTTATGAAATAAATTTAATACAAAGATAATTAAACAATGTTTGACATCCTTACCGAATCTAAATACCAAGATTAGTGATGCGATAAATCTTAGAGTAAAAACATGTGTAAGAGAACACGATCGCACAAGAAATATAGTGATAAATAAGATTGTCACCACAGGGCCAGAAGAATCAATATCGATAAGTACCAAATTATGAATTCCTAAATCTTAAGCTAAGCTGATTAATTAACGTGATTAGTTGGTGATTCTAAAACAACAAATAATATTTGTATCCAAATCTAGGGTTGTCAATCCTAAAAACCCTAGCGGCAATATTCAAGCAAACAAAATAGAACAAAATGGAACAAAATAAATGGATGTAATCTTGTGCTAAGAATCAAGATCGTCAATCTTAATCAAGAAACACACAATATGAAAAATAAAGTAATTAACAAACAAGAAGATTGAATGAAAATACAACTCTTGTTTTGCAAGATATGAAAATACCTCACTGCTTGAGAATCTCGAATTGTTGAGTACACTTTTGAAAATGAATTCCTTGATCCACTTTTGATAGGTTGGCATGTATTGAAAAGCATCAAAGAGCAGAATGTTGATATGGAGGTTCTTGAATAATTCTAGGAACTTTTAGAAGCTTGGATGAGATACTGGCTTTCGCAGTCTTTGGGGAAGGGTGATGGAGGCTATTTCCTTTCTGACATTAGTTTAGTAGAGTTTGCCACGGGCTTATTTTTCTCTGTTGCTGCAGGAGTCACCTTGAGCTCTTCTTCCTTCTCATTTACCTTCTTTGCTGGAGGTTTCACCATTGAACTTACTACATTCTTTCCTAAGTCTAGCCCACTCCAGTTGTGATTGCCTTACAGTGCTCCTACCTGGTGGGAGGAGCTTCAGTGTTGCTTGAAAGTGTGCCTGGTTGTCTCATATTCAGTTGTGCTACTAACTAGCCAATTTGTACCACCATGTTTCTAATGTGGCTTTATGGCTTAGTACTTATTTCTTCAACTCATCTTCACTCCGGTAATCCTGCTGGGATGGTGCTTGATGTTTGCACTTTTGTTGATATGACTAAAATTATTGTTGTGGCTAAAAACCTTGAGCATTACCACCTCCCAGTACGAGTCCATGTTATGGCTGAGGTACCTATTGACCTGCATCATTTTTCCAAGAAAACTTTGGGTGGTTTTTCCAACCAAGATTATATATAGCAGAATATGGATCATGAATAGGTACATTATTCCTAGTTGTATTACCTAAACAATTTAATGATTCAGCAATGAAGGAACAATTATCTATACTCTGTAGACCAATGCAAATATCGCAAACTTGAGGTGGTGGATGTGTAGATTGTTTTTCGAATGCAGATTAGAACACCTATGTAAGAGTGGCTACTTGTGCTTAGAGAGTAGTAATCTGGTTATTTTCTTGCACACTCACAACCTTCTTTCTTTCTATTTATTCACCCCACTCATGGTTGTTTGTTGCCATGGATTCGATGATCTGTAATGAAGGAATAATTATCTATACTCTGTGGACCAGTGCAAATATCGCAAACTTAAGGTGGTGGATGTGTAGATTGTTTTCCGAATGCAAATTAGACCACTTGTGTAAAGTGGCTTCTTGTGCTTAGAGAGTAGTAATTTGGTTGTTTTCTTGCACACTCGCAACCTTTTTTCTTTCTATTTACTCATCCCACTCGTGGTTGTTTATTGTCATGGCTTCGATGATCCGTAGCTTATCAGCTTCTATCTTCTTTGGCAATATTCATCTAGCTGCTGCATCCAGATTTACTCTAACTTGTGGATTACATCCATTATAGAATGTTTAGATGAGCATCTATTCAAGAATCTGATAGTGTGGACAGTCATGGAGTAGAGCCTGTAGCGATATCAGGCCTCATGTAGTGATTTACCAACTATTTGCCTGAATTGAGAAATTTTGTTGCGTAGTTGAGTTGTCTTACCTGGTGGGTAGTACTTTTCCAAAAACTTATTAGCTAATTCATCGTAAGTAGTAAAGTTGTCCCCTGGAAATATGTCTAACCATTCTCTAGCATCATCCTTCAAACTATGCTTGAACAACTGTAATTTGATGGCATCTGGTAAGACAACATTGTACATGATGATTTCGTCCTTTTTTAATAGTTCTGGTCTGGCATAAGCATGTTCCGCTAATGCCTCTATTATAAGTTATACTTCAAATCTACTTAACAAAATGATTGGTCATTCATACGAGGGGTCAATCTGGCATACGCCAATTATGAATAGTGTGCACCAACGTTCAAACCAACTTGAAGCTCAGGCACATGCCAACTTTTCTTGGCGTGAGCAAAAAGCTCGTGGATGAATAACCTGGCATACGCCAACTAGGTATGGTGTGCACTAATTCAGCAGCAGAATTGTAGCAGATTGCAATAATGAGTAAGTACGAGTTTGTCGATTCACAGAGATTGAGTTGTTAGGCCTACTCTAAGGTTTACTTACTTAACTAGGATCAGATTATGAAGTTTCTTATTGAACTCAAGTGAACTCAAGGCTTAAACATCAAACAAAAAGAGCAAGAGAACTAACATATAGATAGTTTTGGTTATAAAATAGATTATTAACAACACACAAGTTAAAAGTGAGCTAAGTACCTTAAAAGCCAATGTAACCAAGTGATTCAGAGAGTAAACGAAGTATGTGACATGGTACAAGTGTTTCAAAGGCAATCAATCTACATTTTTGCACTAGAAAGATCTAAATTGATCCTTAACTAAGCTTAGAAGGTTCGACTCCACCAAGCAACTAAACTAAGTTAAAAACCAACTATGCATATCACTCAAGACATAATCAGTAACTAAGAAAGATTTTTCTTCTTTCAAAGCAACTAATCATCAAACTAACCTCTTCATAAAACCTATCTCCTTTCGGTCTCAAGATTTGACTAAGTACAACAACATGGTGATCAAGCAAGTTGAAGCATGGCAATAAACTTGTTAATAAGAACATGTTCCTACACATTTTAACCCTCTAAACCATGACTACAAACAAGGTAGTAAGGCACAAACTCACAGTAAACTACTCAAACATACTAGATAATAAACAACATACTACTTTATTTACATAAAGAAGAGCAAGGAAAGAAAGCTTAACTAAGATTTTCAAGCTTTCATGCCTTCACTTCCATGTCCAAGAACAAGGAGAGAGTTTGGTATTTTTGTCTATTTTGTGCCTCTCCCTTGCACTTCTTGTTTCGTTTTCTTTACAAAGCAAAACTAGCCTATATACTAACTAACTAATGTAATAGTAAACTAAATATATAATTTAACTTATCTAACTAAAATATCTACTCTAAAATATCTAAAAAGGAGTCAGCAACTTGTCCCTTTCCTTCCTGAAAGGTCTAAGCCACCCTTGACAAATCTTGATGTTTTGTTTGTCCAACGCTCAGATTATTTTACTTCTATCAGACTAGTCTAGCGTGCGCTAGCTTCATATGGCGTGCGCCAAGTCTTCGCGATTTCCATCTTTGAGTGCATCTGGTCATCTGAGTGAATGGTCGTCTGAATAACGGCTACTTGGTATGCACCATAAAGGGTTGGCATGCGCCAACTTCTCATGCTAAGCACTCCTTGGCATTGCGACTTCCTTCTTGTCCATACATTCGTGTGTCCGCTCGATCATACTCCACTTCACCTTGAATAAGCTCCTAAAATCAAGAAAACTTAATAAAAAATGATAAATTCAACATAAACACACAATGAATGAAAACTAATACTATGACAACTAAAACACAACTAAATCAACCTAAAACACTAAGAATAACCTAATAAAATGACACAAATAATGAGTGTATTTAACACTCATCATACCCTACACTTGAATCTTTGCTTGTCCCCAAGCAAAAACTCAAAATGCAGAAAACAACCTAAAAAGAAAATCAAAGAAGAACAAACAAACACATAACAAAGTCAAGATATGGCATGAATGGATCAACACTTAACTTCCCTTAAAAACATCAGCTCACATCACAATCAAATCATAATCTAAGTTAGTTCATCAATCCATAACACAAAGCACAACGAACTAGTAGGCATCTCAGCACTTAATTATTTAAACAAGTGTTAACTCTACATAAAAGACACTAGAAGGTTGACCTCACGAGGATAGACAAGTGTTTCACTCATATGATCAATGTAGTCAACTTCTTATCACTCGCATACAGATCCATATACTCAAAGCATCCTACATCCTACTCAGCATTATCTAAAGTCGCAATGGTTGCTAATAATCGGGGTGTCTTTTCATCAGGTTGTAATGGGGTAGAAGGTACAGGTGAGGTATAAAATGTGGATAGTGGCTAAACCACCCAATGCAAGTACATGTAATAAATATAACTCGTCTAATCTAAACATCCTCATAAAAGATAATATAAACACACTTTCCCAATAACCCAATGTCTTAAGACCAAGAAGCACCAGTCTTTACTAAAAAGCATGCCTTATTCAAATTCACATTCTTTTTCTTTTTCTTTTCTTTTCTTTTCTTTTATAACATACATTCACAAACTTAAACAAACTATACATTCTTAGCACTTTCTAGGTAAAAACTCGGCTTTTAACACAGCCATATTACAACATCCCAAAGAACATAAACCAAACCAAACCAAACCAATGCTACCAACTAAACCCAATACACATTCAAACCTATAAGTCCTCGAATCGGATGATCAAAGGTAGAGAAGATGGATAATGCGATTTGTAGTTGGCTTCCTAATCTAAAATCAAGAAAAAGGCTCGACTCAAATGGTTAAAACAATGGATATGTAAGGGATTTTGTCTCTAAGGCTCTAGGCTCAATGTCAAAAAATGCCCCCGTCCTATCACTAACTTCCACACAACCTAGATTATGATAAGTACTAGTAGGATACCTCGATCAACTAACTATAATATGCATCTCATGAAAAATATAGAGACGGATGTCTCTTGCTTTGGCTCAAATACTCACAAGGTTCACTCATCAACCCTCTAGTCTAGTCTATATAGTGAAACCACTAATCTATTAGTGCGAGATTTTTACCAATTCCTAGGCTTTGTGCTCGAATTAAATTCCTAACTAAGAAAATGATAAAATTCTAACACAACTTGAAAACTTTTGAGGGGGATCAAATTTTTGAAAAATTCATGCCAATTCTAGACCTAAACAAAATAACCTAACATGCTAACATACTAAACAACCTAAAAGGAAGATTCTTAGAAGGAACCCTCCCTCATACTTGGATGACACATTGTCTTCAAGGTGTCTAAGATACTAATAAACACCTAAACGTAAAACATGTATAAACATAAAGAAAATACAAATAAACATGCAACACAACAAACTCACTAATGGTGTTTCATGTAATCTACCTACTTGTGACCTTTTTAGCTTTAAGCCTAATAGGATCAACTTGTAGAAAAAAAACAACATTAAATGAGTTACAAACACACAAACTCAAAAATAGAGTCAAAATACATGAAAATACACAAACCAAGAAGACAAATAAAGAAAAATAATAAAGTAGGGAAATAGGAGCTCCCTATCAATCATCTGAAGCTAGAGGAGGTGGTGGGAATGTGAAGCCACTGCCAAAGTTTCTACCCAGGTGCACATCCACTCAGCATGTGCTTGCTGCTACTCGTAATACTCCTATTGGCACGCCTAGTGAGCTCTTTGGTTAGCATAGAATGCCCTCTGCTCCTCTCTCTAAGCTCTAAGCTTGGCCTCCATATGAGCATTGTACTCATACTGGCAGTCCCATCCAGCTACATTGCTAACTGCATAGTCTTATAGTTGTACGCCGTAACCATAAAGCTACTCTCCGTGACCACGTAGTTATACCTACAAAGTAGCAAATTTGTCATATAAAAATTGCATCTCTACCTGCAAATCAGGCATCCAATGACTCGGCCCTACTTCCCCGTGATGAGTTAGGGCCTATTGTTCTTGTTCCTTCTCTCTCTGCACTGACATCCACACTGGTGCCCCAAGACATATCTGGACTACCTATCTCTCCTCCCAAGACTTGTATTCGACAACCTCCACTCCATCGATCATTATCTTCTTGATTAGTTTGCTATAGCTAAGTTTCTCGATGTTCAGTGACACCAGTTCCACAATTGATCCACAGAAGTCTACAAACTGCTCAGAAAAATGGTAACATACAATGCGGGAAATAATATACCCTAAGTATAGATACCTAAGTTCCCTATCGCTAATAGATCTAGCAAAGTAGTTGATGATCATAGCAAAGGTGTTAAAAGGGATATCATGGCGTAGGCAATAAATGGCATAAAGCCGAGATCGGATGACTTTAGACTCTTCCTATTGACCACTAATGGTCAGAGTCATAAAGCGATGGAGGATGCCTAAATATGGTTCTCTAATTAGTGCGTTAGGTGCCCTCCCCAACTCGTATCTCTCAAAACCCATAATCTCGTACCATGCCCGATGAGCCTAACTAGTGGGTGTGAAGTCTAATACACCTGCTCCAGCCTTAAGGCTAAAGAGTGCATTAAACTCACTCTCATCCATGCTAAAGTCAGTGTCAAATACACGTGCAGTAAATGATCGTCTGTTAGCCACAACCTGCAATGTACAATAGAACTCTAGAATAAGTTCTTGCCTAGCCATAATACTCCTTGTCTCAAAGTATCTCCACCATAACTTCCTAAAAGCCAACCTCAACTGTCTATCTACCCCTAATCTCTTCATGTCATCCCAATCAATTATAAAATGACTAAGGGTAGTAAGTTGTGAGAATCTTTGATATCTCTCTCCCTCCCAATCGTGGAAGATTGCGAAGAGAGCGTTGTAGCGGATGCGGATGTCAGGAAGTGGAGAATTTGAGGGAGAATGCAAAAGGTTCCTCACATACTTCCTCTGATTTCCATGTTGACTCTGGCTAGATCCTGCAAAATCTACCATTGGGAAAGGTGTTTTGGGTGTCGAGTTTTACGTAGAAATGGTTGGGAAGGATTGGGCTTGTGAAATTTTCAAGTTTAGGACAACGAGAATTTTTGGAAATTAGAAACTTATAAAAATGGCACACGCCCGAGACTTTTATAAACTATTCTACCCAAAACTTGCGTACACCAGGTCCACTAGTTTGCGCTAGTTTCTCTTTTCTTGCAAGGCTGGCATGCACCAGCTTTTCTGGCGTGTGCCAGAATCTCTGTGTTCACAAGATATGGCATATGCCATATCCTTTGGTGTGCGTTATATCCTTTAGCGTACGCCATATCCTTTAGCGTGCGCCAACTATGTACACCCCACAAAAATTTCACACTTAAGATATACACACTAAAACTAATATAACAAATGCAAGAAATGAGACATGCTAATTCTAATTTTTTTGGCTTTTATGTACCCTGTATTTCTGAAAAGCTTGAAAACCAAACGCCCCATCCGTATGGGTCAAAGGTACAACTTTGACTTTTGCAATTCACACAACTCACGAATAGCATATCATGACGAACTACCTCTGTGCGCAACCTTTTTGGCTTTAAGCCTAATAGGGTCATGACTTAGTAGCACGGTACGCTCATTTTGCGAGTTAGTGCTATTTTTGCTACAGTCTCTGTCATGTTCTAACTTTTTGCACCTTGGACAAAATTCAAATCTCTTCATCCTCCTCTTGTAGGCACTCTTTGATGCTCCTCTAGAGTGTCTCAAGAAATTGTCTTCTCATCTCTTAATTCTCAAGAATGTCAATCGGGATCTTGCTAGAAACTAAGACACTCACTAGACAAATATACTTAGAGCAAAATATCATGTTCTTTATTCTCTGCAGGTAAAAGAGCCTTACTTTGTTCCAAATGTTCAAGCATTGGATGGCACATAAACTGATTGTACCTTCACATCTCGATTAATGCCGCCCCCTCCAATGTAAATTTTGCATCGTTGGTAGTTGACTCTAAAGACTACTCCCTTGCTATCTTGCAAATTTAGTGTTCCAAAAGGGAACACTTTGACAATCTATTATGGGCCACTCCACTTGGATTTGAGTTTTCCGGGGAAGAGTCTTAATCGCGAGTTGTAGAGAAGAACATGCTGCCCCTCCTTAAAATCTTTCTTGATGATATGGGCATCATGTCTTCTCTTGGTCCTCTCTTTGTAAAGCCTTGAGCTTTCGAATGCCAAGTCACGCATTTTTTCCAAATCTTTAAGTTAGAGAATTCTACGCTCCCTAGTCTTTTTATAATCGTAATTAAGGGTCTTGATTACACAAAATGCACGATACTCAAGCTCCACTATAAGATGATATGCCTTGCCATAAATAAGCCTATAAGGCGACATTCCTATTGGTGTTTTGAATGCCATTCAATACACCTATAAGGCATCATCGAGCTTGTTCGACTAATCTTTCCTTGCTATTCCAACTGTCTTTTCCAAGATTTTTTTGAGCTCTCAGTTTGAAAGCTTAACTTGTCTACTAGTTTAGGGATGATAAGCTGTTGTCACCTTGTGCGTTACCCCATATCTCGTTAGTAGGACTTCAAATTGTTTGTTGCAGAAATATGACCCACCATCACTGATTATCGCTTGTAGCACTCCAAATCTTGAGAAGAGCTTCTTAAGAAATTGGATAACTACTCTAGCATCATTTGTAGGTGATGCCAAAGCTTTTATCCACTTTGACACATAGTCTACTCCTACCAAGATATACTTGTTGCCATATGATGTTGGGAAAAGACCCATGAAGTCCAATCCCCAAATGTCAAAGACCTCAATTTCTAAAATTCCAGATAACGGCATCTCATTCCTCTTTGAGATATTTCCTATTCTTTGGCAGCAGTCATACTGCTCAACATAACTACGTGCATCCTTGAAGATGAAAGGCTAATAGAATCTGCATTCGAAGACTCGAGATGCAGTTCTTGAAGCTCTATAATGACCTGAGTATGGAGTATTATGGCATTGCTCTAAAATGTCTGCTACTTCCCAACTGGCAATGCAACGTCAAAGAACCCCATCACTACATCTCTTCAAAAGGTATGGATCATCCCACACATACATCTAAACATCCCATAGAAATTTCTTTCTTTGGGGATAACTCATATATGTCAGAATAATTCCTCCAACTAACAAGTTAGCATAATCCGTATACCAGGGAGCTTCTACTCTACTCATTGTCATTAGAGTTTCATTCGAAAACTCTTTAATCTCCATACCATCACTTTTCTCTAGCCTAGAGAGATGATCTACGACAACATTTTTTGCTCCTTTCTTATCCTTAATAGACAAGTCAAATTCTTGTAGTAACAAAATCTAGCGCATCAAGCAAGGTTTAGCATCTTGCTTTGAGAAAGGATATCTCAAAGCTGCATGATCAGTATAAATTATAACTTTCGAACCAAGCAAGTACCGCCTGAATTTATCACAAGCGTAAACAACCACAAGCATCTCCTTCTCTATGGTTGTATAATTTAGTTGAGCTCCTGTTAGTACTCCACTAGCATAGTAGATGACATGGAGTTTCCCCTCTTTCTTATGCCCGACCATATAACCCAAAGTGATATCACTTGTATCACACATCATTTCGAATGGAAGCTTCTAGTCTGGTGATGAAATCATGGAGCTGTGGTACGAGCTTTCTTGAGAGCATCAAATTCCTTAAGGTAGTGTTCATCAAAGTTGAAGGAAATATCCTTAACTAGTTATTCAGTTAGAGGTTTAGCAATTAGAGAGAAGTTCTTGATGAATCTTCTGTAAAATCTGGCATGACCCAGAAATGCTCTAACTCCTTTAACTATTGTTGATGCATCCATTTTCTCTATTGCCTCTGTCTTAGCTCTATCTACTTCTATTCCAGATCTAAAAATCTTATGCCCTAAGGACTATTCATTTATCCACCATAAAATGACACTTTTCCCAATTGAGCACAAGGTTCTTTTCCTCACATCTCTTCAATACTTTGTCTAGGTTATCAAGGCAGTGATCAAACGAGTTTCCAAAAATAGAGAAGTCATCCATGAAGATTTTCATAGTCTTTTTATTCATCTCCCAGAAGATAGACTCCATACAACAATGTTGGAATATTACTGGGGCACAATTTAATCCAAAAGGCATTCTGCGATATGCAAAAATACCAAAGGGACAGGTGAAAGATGTCTTCTCTTGATCTTTGGGATATATTGCAATTTGGTTGTAACCAGAGTACCCATCCAAAAAGTAATAATAAGAATATCCCATTATTCTCTCCAATATTTGATCAATGAATGGAAGTGGGAAATGATCTTTCCATGTGGCGTCATTCAATTTACGATAATCGATGCACACTCTCCATCTAGTCACAATTCTTGTTAGAATGAGCTTCCCTTCCTTGTTGATCACAATAGTCATTCCCCCTTTTTTGGGAACATAATGTATTGGGCTAACCCACTCACTATCCAATATCGGATAGATAATTTTGGCTTTGAGGAGTTTTATCACTTCCTTCTTAATAACCTCCTTCATGTTAGGATTAAGTCTCCTTTGTCGGTCTACTCTCAGCTTTGCTCCATCCTCCATATGAATGTGGCGCATCACAATTTTTGGGCTTATCCCCTTGATATCTGATATTTGCCAAGTAATGGCCTTAATCCATTTGTTCACAATTGTGAGCACTTTCTTTTCTTCTTCCTTAGTGAGCTTGATCGATATGATAATAGGTAATATCCCTCCATCTATTAAGAACGCATATCTCAGATGCGAGGGTAGCTCTTTCAGTTCTAAGGAAGGAGCTTTTACAATTAAGGGTAGAGTACGATATTTCAAGTGAATTTCCAGCTCCTCAAGTAGACCTTTCTTGTCAATTTCCTCTTTCACTTCTTCCACTATATCCACCTCTTCTTTCTCTAGTTCTTTATCCTCAATTCCAGAGATGTTCTCCTTGCAAAACTTGAGGATACACTCATCTACAACATCAATTGTCATGCACATCCCTTCATCAAAATGATGGCGCATAACACTTGTCATGTTGAACTCAACCTTCTCGTCTCCAATTCTAAGTACCAATTTACCATTGTGCACATCTACCAAAGCATGTGCAGTATTGAGAAATGGTCTGCTATAAATCAGTGGACAGTTCTTGTCCTCAGAGAAATCCAGAACGACAAAGTCAATTGGGAAGATGAACTTGTCAATCTTCACCAAGACATCTTCAACCACACCGTATGGTTTCTTAATAGTTTGGTCCGCCAACTGGAGAAGCATAGAAGTTGGCTTAACTTCACACAAACCTATTTTTTGAAATGTAGATAAAGGCATTAAGTTGATACTTGCGCCTAATCACACAGACATTTAGGAAACTCAGTTTCACCAATGAAATAGGGAATTGTAAAACTTCCTGGATCTTTTAGCTTTATCGGAAGATTCTTTGAGATTAGAGAGCTATAATTAGCCGTAAGGGTAATTGTCTCTCCATCCTCCCACTTTCTCTTCTTAATGACGAGTTCCTATAGATATTTGGCATAGTATGAGACTTGATCTAGCATTTCTAGGAAAGAGACACTAATCTGAATGTTTTTTATTTTCTCCATGAAATATAGAAATTTTTCATCCATCTCCGACTTTCCCTTTATCCTTTGAGGATAAGGAAGAATGAGGACTATTGGTGGTGGTGGCACGTAAACTTCTTCTTCCTCCGCAATTTCTTCTTGCAGGACATTATCCTTAAGAACTTCTTCCTCCTTATCTTTGTATGGATTTTTCAAATCACTTTCCTTAGCATTCTCTTTGACTTTTTGAGAATCTAATTCCTTGCCACTTCTCAAAGAGATTGCATTGACATGGCCTTGCGGATTTGCCTCAGTAGAACTTGGAAGAGAACCAGATGCTTTTTGTGCATTTGTCTTTGCAATTTCCCCAAGTTGTACTTCCATATTGTGTATGGCAGTCGCTTGCCCTTTTAGAAATTATTTTGCGTTGCTTCCTAGGCCGCTAATGCCTTCAAGATTTGACTTTGGTTGTTGGATAATTCTCCAGTTTATTGGATGAACTTCTCAACTTTGTCAAATCTCTCCTCAAGTACTACCACTCTTTCTCCTAAAAACCTACATGGTTAAAAACTAGGTGGTGATCCTTGTTGCGAGACACGTAAAGGCAATCCTTTATCAGGAACGATTGCCATACTATCATCATTGTTTCTATCTTTCCATGAGAAGTTAGGGTGATTTCTCCATCCAAGATTGTATGTAGAGGAATATGGATTGTTTACCATTAGGTTTCCTCCTTGTCCTTGACCACTCACAAAGTTGACCTGCTCTGTAGGTTAGCTCATCATCGCACATTGATTAGTCTCATGGCCAGTGGTCCCACAAGCTTTGCAATGCTGTTGTAAAGCAACAACATCAACTTTGTTTAGAGTCAAATTATGCAATTGCTTTGCCATTAAGTCTAACTGAGCTTGAAAAGATGAGGAAGCATCAAGTTCAATCATTCCTCTTCTCTCGCTTTGCTCAGTTACATTCCTTAACTCTCTAATGGGTTGTGATGCGATAAATATCGAGTACAAATTACGTACAAGAGAATACAATCGCTCAAATAGTAGAATGATAAGTAAGATCATCTCCACAGGGACAAATTAATAAATTCTTCACTTATCGGATGGTGAAATCCCATGTTTTAATCTAAGCATTCGAAATCGAGTGGTTGATCAATAAACTATACTACGAATCATTCAACGAACCTAGGGTTATTAATTCTAAACTAGAGTAGCGATAAAATAAACTAACAAACAACTAGATGCAATCTATACTAGAACTAAGGTCGTCAATCTTAATCCAAGTAAACAACATAAAGCACTCAACCAAAGATTAGTCAAACAACTAAATGAAATGATAGTTCGTGACTACGAAGTATGAAAATACCGTGTTGAATTGGAGATTTGAGCTGTTGATCATGATCTGTGAAGATAAAAACAATTGAATTGCAAATGAATGTAACTAGATTGAACCTTGTGCTAAAGTTGTCAAGAGTTGCTTACAAACTAGGTTTTTACACCTTATATAGTTCTTAGTACCCTAAAAAGGAAGAGTCCTGACTAAACTAAACATGCTGATTAAATCTTCCACGGCCTAACCAACAAACGCTGGCTACACCCAGCATATGCTGGGTTTCACTCTGTCATCTCACCAGCGAACGCTAGCCAAGCTCAGCGATCGCTGAGCCTTCAGCATATATCCTCTTCTTGACTTTGATCCCTCGTACATGCTATCCACTCTTGCCCCGTACATCATCATCTTTGCTTCCGCCATCCAAACTCCTAAAAAAATACCCAAACCTTGACAATTATCATATTCCTTGACATAAGATATAAACACGATGAAATACGAACTAACATATGATAAAATCTACCTAAAATGCAAATAACACATAACAAAATACAAGGATTTGTGTGTATGTTTACATGCACATCACACCCCCACACTTAATTCCTTGCTTGTCCCCAAGCAAGGTGCATCAGAACTACCACATTCATGGCTCCTCCTCAGTTGGAACAAATCACGGCGTGCTTCATCCTATCGCTAATCATTCATCTCAATTAAGTGCCAAGAACAGTGATCATGTAAACACAATACCCTTAGCTATTTAGGCTGACTTTCACACCATGCATACCATACACGAGAGCTAACCACTCAGTGGGTAAGATCAATTTATGCTCACATATATTAGATAGTCAACTACCTATAACTCGCAAACATGCTCGGGATCTAAAAATATTATACTTCGCACTTGACACTTTCTCAAGTAATGAGGAGCTCGTAATCAAGAAGGACTTTCATAAGGCTGTAACGTGGTTTAAGGTGAGGGGAGGATAAATGATTGGGTAATGGCTAGACCACCCAATCTAAGGGTTACATCAAAAATCTAACTCTTGGCTATACTAAGCAACTCACCCTACAACGACTAAGTTCTCAACCCAATGTTCCCATATCCTAGAGGCTATTCACTTGGGATAAGTCACTTACTTTTCGGTGTGCCTTTTTGATTTCTTTTGCTTTCTTTCTTTTACACTTTTCACAAGATAAAATTTTTGTTCTCTTTTTTTTTGCTTTTTGCTTTTGTGCACATAATTTTTCTTTTGTTATCTTTCACGCACAGTTGCACATACATTGATGACTCATCCCGGCTTCTAAATGTTGGCCTCAATCTACCCTTACTTTTTGTTTTCATGCATGTGCGTTACCCTCTCCCCCAGCTATGTTGTCAAATGCACCCTTACAAAAAAATGTTCCCCAAAATATGTCCTATTCCTTTGGAATGGATAGTTAAGGCAGTTAGGGGAGAAATTTTGGCTCGTATGGTAGTGTGCAATTAGTAACTCAATGAACATGTTTAGGCTTAATGGGGTTATGCAATGGACAATATCAGGTTTTTGGCTCTAAAGCTCTAGGTTCACATCAAAATGGCCCCCGATATTTAACTTACCCCATACTACAAAATCATGCCAAGTGCTAGTATACTACTCTCATCACCCTACGCATGCAAGCATCTTATGAAAAATTGGAGACGGTCGTCTCATCCTTCGACACAAGTTCCTCACAAAGTTGCTCGTCAAGCTCTCAAGCATAGTCTACCTAGTGCGACTGTCAACCTAAATAGCCAAGGGTGTAATCCTCATACAATCCTATTCTAAATAGCTCAAGTTCGAATCCTGACTAGGCAACAAGATTTGGCTGTCGTTCTAAGTTCACAAGTTTAGAGGAGAGTTTCATCAGTTGCAAATGACTCAAACACTTTAACCAAAAACATACGCAACACGCATAACAAACTTGATCACACACAGTGAGTGCACCCCCACACTTAGAGAACACATTATCCTCAATGTATAAGGGTGAACACCAGGCAACAAAACA